>MEHQ01002226.1:0-21419 GCA_008828725.1 Saccharina japonica
CGTCGCCATATTTTCCATAGTATACCTAGCTCATAGGATTGTTGGTCGGGTAGCACTTTTGGTTTCTTGCAGAATCGTTTTTCGGGTGAGGTATGGAGCTCCTCAAGTGACCACCCTTATAAGGCAGAAACATCACGGTGCACCTCTATCGTAGCATGCGTCGCCCGCTATAAGTGCCTGTTAAATTGCTTGGCACAGATGGAGTTAACCAGTATGGCAGTGTGAGGGGTAGTGCCGGATGCCGCCATAGCGCCGGTATTGTTGGCTGGCGCATTGATGTACAAGTACGTGTCAGCTCTCGTCGTCCTCTGCGCACGGGGATCGGGGGGAGAGGGGGGTGTACTCGATATCCATGCAAGGCCCTAGTTGTATGACCATAGACCCTCGCATCCCGACAATGCCGGGACGGAGCATGCAAAAATGGTGAAAGTCCGACGAATTTGGGTTAAGGAGCCCGATCATTCAGAAAAAAAATCAGAAACAAAAGTGCTACCTCTATCGTAGCACGCGTCGGGCAGCCGGCACGACACAACCGGAACTATAGAGGGGCCACTCTACCTGAAATGTTCGACCTCCCAGCTGATGATGTGTCTTTTTACTGTAATGCTCGGAAACACATTAAATGTTACGTACGTCAGGTATAAAATCTCAACTCTGCTTCCAATATATAGAGGCAGGCATCCTCCTCGCTTCCGTAGACGACAGCAGTAGCCCTAGCCCTTCCCTCCACCGTACAACAGGCGTGCCTAACCTTTCTGGTGAGGTTGCAATGTCAGCCGAGATCACCCGGGCACCCCCCTCTTGGAAGAACGATAGTTTTGTTCTGCCTCCGCCGCTCCCGGTACTTTAGCTCGAGGAGTTTCTCGTACACCTAATCTACGCCATTTTTGTCTTGCTCCTCCGACACGCTTCGAGGGACAGTGTCGTTTCCACAATCCGTTCAGGGGTATAACTAGTATTATTGTGCCTAGCAGAGGAATTCAATGGCGCGGTAAGGGTCGCCGCTTGCTTGTCCGGCACGTGAAGTCAGCGAGGCAGCGCGCAAGGTGCTCCCCCCCTCCCCTTCACCCTTCACTCGTACCCCCATCACTCGCTCCAGGACATACTGTTTCTGTGCCGATCGGGACGCCCCGCCTACCACCGTCCCCCCTCCTTCTTCAGCAGAGCGGACGCGTCGACTCTTTCAACGAGCGATATCTCCTCTAACACGGTCGTCGTGTCATACGCGCTTCGAACTACAAGTATTGTATACGGCACGCCGACGAATCGGATGAACGAGCTTCCTTTCCGTAGGAAGCGCCACACAATGCCACGTGTTTTACAGGTACACCTAAGCTCGTGGGCGAAACAAAGAAAGCACGCTGACGCGGCGGCTGAGCGCTGGTCAGACCGAACGGGCAGGCGATCTGGCGAGTGACTGGGGCGTGTCCATTCGGTGGCGGTAGAGTACCACGGGCTTGGCAGGGTTTGTTTTGTCACGATGCCGGGAAGCGTGCTGCCGTAGAGGGGTAGCACCAAACACAAGCGAGGTATCAATGAAGTTCCTAACTTTTGAGACGTTCTTCTACAACTTACCCAACAAATCGACGCTGATAAAGTTATGCTTTAAGTTAAGCCCCGATGCACAACCACAGGGTCTACCTGCTACAAAAAACTTCACGAAGCTTGTTGCAGACTACCAGTACACAGCAGGTACAATTTATACCAGTATTGGGTATGTATGTAGCTCCTCGCTTAAGGAGCTCCTAGCTAGCGAGGCATGTTTGCGCGAAAAAACGTGCATCCCCTATATACCGTGAGCTAGGCCCCCGGTGCCGTCTAGCTCACGCCGGGGAGGAAGGGAATGTTTGTTGCAGCTTTAATCGCGTGTCAGCCGCGGGCCAATATATATATATGCCATTCACGTGCGTACGGGAATACTTCCATTCCTTTTCCTTTGAACCCCCTCTTTGAAAGGCTTCAGCCCCGGTGGCAACGCCGCACAGAACATCGCCCCGTCCTCATTGAGTATAGTATAGCTGGTGGAACCCGCTGGTTGAGTAAGCGATCGTATTCTGTATCCCCCAGGGCCCATCATCTGCAGTAACACATCCGCTACAGTAGTTGTGCACACCAAAACACCTCTGGACCGAAATGTAAGGACCGTTTAGGCACTAGTACGAAACACCAAGCGCTCCTTATATTTATGTCCAGCAGAGTGGTAGCACTTTTTGACCAATGAAGGCGTGAGCACTACTTGTGGCATGCGTTTTGGCCCACCTCCACGAGCAACGTCATCCTGTCGAGCGCGTTGAAGGCGTTGGAGACGCGTGCCACGGCAGAGGTGCACCATGCTGTTTCTGAGCTCCTCGCTTGAGGAGCTCCATACCTCAATACCTGCAGTAGTCTAAACACTGTTTTAGGAGGAAACTAAAAATGATACCCGAGGGACAAACAATCTGATGGCCTCAGTATACCCTGAAAAATATTGCAAACGCAAGAATGGAAGAGTCATCCCACGGTAGGGGCGCAGCAGAATTTTCTGAGCTCCTCACACGAGGAGCTCAATATCTCAACCGAAACATGATTTCGGAAACATTCGTTCGCGCAATCCGACCAAACACTTCCAACGCCGTAGTCCAAAACAAGATATACCGGAAAAAATAACAATCGTATCCGGTGTTTACTCACGCGAGAAGCACAACCGGCCAGAAAATCTCGAGCCTAAAAGTGGTACCCCTACCGTGGGATTGCTCGAAAGTCCGACGAGGTTTGGGCTAAGGACCCCGATCGTTCAGGAAGCGTTTCAGCCGAAAAGTGCCACCTCTACCATAGCAAAAAGCGTCGAATAGAGGGGTGGCATTTGTTTGGCCAGATCTACGTCTGACTGACTGAACTCCTTATCTGAAGAGCTAACTGAACATGGCCCGTGATTTCGTACAGGAGTGTTAGCCGTCAGACATCTGCTGCTGCTGCTGCTGCTGCTGCAGGCCACATAGGGAGGAGGAGTTGCTTCGTCGGCTTATGCGTGCATTTCAACAACAACAAAAAAAAAATCGGGGTTTGGGTGAGGCATAGAAGCTCTTCATGCGGAAACGTTAGGTGTCACCATACAGTTGCTACACCGTAGCATGGATCTGGAGCAGTCGTTGATAACGAAGGCCAGTTGTCAGCACCGTGCGTGTCGTTCGCGCCCTAGTTATCACATGCTCCGCTCCTCCGTGTATGTACTGCAGTAGGACTCCGCCCTAACCTGTTGATTGATCTCCTCCGATCGCGGCCGCCACTGTCGCATACAGCCCCCCCTGCGGTAAAACTCCCCCTCCATGTCATGCGCACGCAAAACAGGCCGACAGTTGTATCCTAACGTGGCGAGTGTCGACCACAAGAACAGCTGCCAGAGGTCGGGAGGGAACGCGTCCGGCTCGTCGACGATCCTCAGCCAGAAGTTTTTCATCCTCCGGTCGAACCCCTCCCACCCGATCTCAGTGTGGATGATGGATGACCTCAGGTGTGCGGATTGTTGACCGTTGATTCCCGGGGCCAGCTAGGGCGCTGCGGGAGCTGGTGACATCGAAGAACACTTGGGAGGGGATCATCGTCAGTGAGCCACGGGGGAGCATTTCCATCCTCCACCTCGGTAGTACTCGCCAGCGCTGCATCCGTCGCGGCCGCGGAAACGGTGGTGTGGTCGTCGGACGGAGAATTGGGTCACCACGATGGCCCACGTCTCCTCGTTGCCTGCCGAGCATCGATCCGCCAGAAGGGTGCGTGCTGCTGCTTTTCACCGCTTCGCGGGTGGCGACATCCTGACGACGCCCGCTCGAGCTGCGCCTCCTCTCCATGCTTATTTGGCGGCATCCCGTTGCCTCGTGTCTCCTCGCCTCGTGTACACCACCAGCAACGGGAAGAAGGGGGGAATATATCACCCCTTCCCACCTACGCGAGCGTCCGTCGCCTCTTGGTTCGGCCACCCGGCGATTGAAACAGGGCCGGCATGGTGGGGCATAGCATAATCGTTCGTAGGAGGAGTGACTTTCGACGTCGCCAAGTTCCAGTTCAGCCGGTGCTCTGGCAAGCACGTGAACACGCACGGGCGCGCGCGTACCTGTCAATTGCGGCCGCACGCGTTATCCCGGTCGCACAGCTTTTGCCGCAGGTCACCCATGGACACGGCATCAAGGGAAGGGTCCTATGCCCACGTTGTTCTGGGACCATCCGTACGGGAGCACCGGGCTGCGTAGGCCCACGTCGCCTGCGGTCCCCCCTCCCATGCACGCGGCCAGAGTGCCTCAAGACCCGGCTCTTCTCAGACCGCTTCCTTTGGTGCGTTCCGTTTCGGCTAGTGGGCTCCGCAGTTGACCTCTGGGCAGTGAAATGGTGCTGGTGCTGCGCCCCTCGCGAGAGACTCGACCACACAACGAACGTCGAGCAGGTGGCGCCCTTGCCCACATGGAAAACGTATTTCCTAGTGCCCAAGCTGGAGCTTCACAGGGCAAATTCCGCACGCCACGCCTCCTTGGGTGTTGCCCAGGAGGACACAGACGCTCGTCCCGATACCGGGCTCCCTTCCCCGGCGCCCCGGGAACCCTCCAGCCGTTTCTTTGCCGTTCGGCAGGCTAACCGCCGTTCATTACGGTTCCTCTCCCTTGGTGTCGTTAGCTGTTCGCTTACCTCCTCTCTTCACTCTTCACCACCTCTTCGCGTCCCTCCAGTTTCCGCTTCTCCACCACCCTTGCCACCTTCCCCCTCTTTGCTAGGTTCACTCCCTCTACCCTCCCCCCCAAAGGCTTGCGGACAAGGGTGGCGCGCCACACCCAGGCCTGGGGTGTCACCCCCAGATAGCCCCTTTCCACGCACTGGCTGCTCGCGACCGCCTCCCAGATCCTCTCGACCGGCCTCATCTATCCCTTTCAACTGAGATCCCCCCCGTCTTGGCGGTCACCAAAGCTGGCGGTCTTTTAGATCATTTGTGCGGGGTGGAGAACCTTTGCTTCGCGCAAGGGGAATGATCGTATCACGCAGTGTGTATATGGTAAGGCACCCGCGAGGCAGTTACATGGTGCTGCCATTGCTGTCGCAGGAAGTGGCCACACCAGAAATTAAATTACCTCATTGAAGCTGTCATCCATATGCAAGTCCGCCTCATTGGCGGTTCTTAGCAGGATGCAGCTCACCCTCCATGCGACTCGCCCAATACCTCACGGCGCTTCGCGCTTGGTGCAAGCAATGTCTGCCTGGTCGCTGAAAACCCAACGTGCTCCGTCCTGGCATTGTAGGGATGCGAGGGTCTATGGTCATACGACTACGGCCGTGCACGACATGAGTACACCCCACCCCCCCCCTCGTCCCACGCTGCTGGGTGTAGACACTACCACCACGGGCGTTGCCGATGCGGCGAAGGGCCTTGTCCGGGGAGTTCCGGTCTTTTCCCACCGGTGTGGTGCCTCGGCTTCATCCCGCGTTTTACTGGCTCTCTGCGGCACCCGGAGCCCCGCTTCCTTGCTCCTTGCTCAACTGGCCCAGTTTGATTTGGGTCGCTCTCCAGCACATGCCCCTTTCCTTCCGGTGGAGGTGGCGGCCCCGCCGGAAAAATAGGCAGCGTGTCACGTTCCTCCAGCGCGCTTTGAAGGCCGAGGGCCACTCTTGTCAGACATCCCTCCTGTAGACGTGAGGCCCAATGCAGAGCCTTCGACTTGGAGCTCGAAGTAAGACACTTTGTGGTCTGATCCCGAACTCAGCGAGCAAGCGCACGGTATAGTGACAGGCAGCCGCTTTCCGTTCCCTCGGGCGGGGGAAATCGAGATAAGTCCCCTTGAGGCAGACCCAGAGCATCACTGAAGAGGACGTAAGCACAAGAGGAACGAGGTTGAACTCCTCCCGTGGGCACGTACCATGAGCTCCAACGAGCTGAAGAACATTGGTCGATCAAGTAACTGGCCGGCCCCGCCGGGAACTCCTCGCTGAAGGAGGTCGGGGAACTGAACTGTGCCCCTCGACGCCGCCGTCCCCCCCCAGGGTTGGTCCTTGGCAGCCCTCTAGCAAGCTCCGCAGGATGGGGGGGGGTCGGCTTCCTCCGCCCACTCGGAGCGGCACCCACCGTAGGACCTCGGGTCTGCATGCCCGCTCGCGAGGTCGTTCCGCCCGCTCCAACATTCAGCGGGCGTGCATATCAGCCCTCCGTGGGAGCACAGGGCGGGTATCTGTATGTACGTGATTGTCTTGCGACTGCCCTGTAGAGTCATCTAGAGTCCGACCGCCAGTCGGTGCAATCATGCTTCGTTCTCCTCGAACAGCCTCCCTTCTTGTACATGCTGACCGCTTTCGGCAGGGTTCGTGGTCTCCTTCCCCTCCGGAGTCACTGATCGTCAACACACCGCCAGCTGTCACCGTCGATGGGCACCTCGATCCGTAAGGACCACCATATCGCAGGTTGACCCTCGGCGGTTCTTCAGTGAGGCGGAACGTTCTCCGAAGGAGTGGCTCAGTGCCTTCGCTTAGGGACTCTAAAAACGCTGCCCCTGTTGGAAGCCCCCCTGCGCGTTCTTCTACAACGGACTCCATGTGAGCGAGCGAAACGGAGAAAACGACGACCCCCCGGCGGTCTATCATGTGCTCGACCCCCAAAGACCCCTCATGGTTGCTCACGCTTGGGACTGCCGAGGGGTCGGTGTCACGCCGTCCTCCTTGAAGATCCTGCTCTTCTCTCCCCGTTGCACTCCACGGAAAAATATACCGTTTCCGTTAGAGTGGCGATCCTCGTATAGCGGGGGAGTTTAGCTGCGGTGACCTTGTCATCTGTGGCTCGTACCTCTGCCATCTCCGCCGTCCGCCGAGACCGAAGATACCGTATATATATCACCCGGGTGATAAGATAGCACACCCCCCTGGGACGATTTTCCGGACCGGTTGTCTCCAGAACAAGATGAGTAGTACACACAACGATATTGGTGGCTTTTGGAGATAACTCGTCTCGAAGTCTTTCCATGGACGCATCACGTTTGTCTTTGCACTCTTCCCCGTTGTCGAGAAAAGAAGCGTAAGGCATTCATTCGTCCGAGAGGGGGGGGGTGTTATCCTATCACCCGTGTGATACGGTATGCTGAAAAATGAGGTGAATAACCCACCTCTTGGTTCACCCCGTGTAGGGCCGGGTTCGGGCACCTGACCTGGGGTGTACGCACGCGTGCAGCTCGTCGGGCCTGGCGCGAGGGGTTGCGTCCTGGGTGAAGTCTTGAGCGTGTTATCGGTGCCACGTAGCACGAGCGAGACACGCCCACGAAGGCCTGGGCCTCCTCCACCAACCCGCGGGAAATGTTGCTGCTTATCACTCGCCCTCCCCTCTCTCCCTTCCCGTGGGTCCCTGGTGGATGGACCCGCCTCCCGCCTCAGCCGACATCACGCGAGGTTCGCGACCGACCGGCATCGCCTTTATACCACAAACCTCGTCGCTGCGTCGCCGAAGTGCCCTTCTGTGTTGGCGTTCTTCGACTGTTACAATCTCCCGGCACACTGGGCTGGACAGCGCACCGTATCACCCCGGGTGATACTATATCACAACCCCGTCGGTCGAATCAATGTGCAAACGCTGAGCGATGCGTCTGTCCATGGGAATACCTCCACTAGATATTTAGAAATACACCATCTTCGTTGTGTGAACCTCTCTTGTTTTGGAAAGGTCAGGCCCCGATTAATCCCGCCACAGGGGGTGTGTGCTATCTTGCGTGTTATTCGGTAGGTTGGCGCCCGCTCTGACGAGGAAGGGCGGCGTGTGCTCGGTGGGTGAGTGGAGTCGGCAAGGGAAGCTGCCGAGATGGGCCATCGGGGCTACCAAGGTCTCGTAGCGCACGCTTGCGAATGCCTGTCGCGCCTCCTCTCGGAACTGCTGCTTGCTCCCGACCAGGAACTTGCTACGATAGAGGAACCACCTTTTATGGCTAAAACTCAAATATGACCGACGGGGGGGGGGCGTACTCATTTGTTGCTTGCCTTAGTCGTTTGACCATTGACCACGCATCCCTTTCGAGACGGAGCACCGTTCCTACTCCTGACAGAGACACCTCCAACATCTGGGCGCTCATTGCGTTGTTTATGACCGACGGGGGTCTTCTCAACCCAATAATAGTCGAAAACCCAGTTTGTGTGTTCGCTTGTATTTTTCGCTATGTAATTGAATTAGGTCATGGGATTGTTCGTCGAGATTTAAGCGTGCAATATGTTCAGGTCCTCCAAGTCAGATTTTCGAGTTATATGGCGTTCTTCAAGAGAGGGAGGGGCCCCAGAAACAAATAAGACGCGACCCAACCGTAGCATGCGTCAACAGGCGTTGGTGATGCAGTCCGTGGTGGCGGCGGCGGCGGCGGTTCTGGCGTCGACGCGGGTCCCGAACTGGCGCATGCTACGATAGATGGGTAGCACGTTTTGGTGTAAACATGATAAATGACTGTCGAGGTTTCTAAAGTAAGGAACTACATGAACCAATTTCGTCGAAATACCATTTTGTGTGTGTGTTTACAACAATTTTCGTTGTATACCTTAAGCCGTGGGATTGTTCCTCGTTTTTGTTGTTTTTTTACGTTTTAAGTTTTTCTTTAGAAAAACAAAAACAGCGTTTTTGGGTGAGGAATATATACCTCCTCAAGCGAGGAAGACCCACTAGGAAATTATAGGTGGCATCCCTATGCCCCTACCGTGACATGCATCGCACAAAAATGGACGACAGTTATACATATCCCCCTACGGCGCCACAGCGGGCGTTCGGCGGTGGCGTTTGTTTTGCTATACACAGGTGGTCAAGACACCACCCTCCCTTGCACAAATATGGGCGTAAAAGCAAATCGTTGTGGAGACATTGGGCGATGCAGCACAACTCCACAAGGTGTCGATAAGCTCTCAATTCGGTACGCCTAAATGGTGTGCTACTACGTTGTTCAATATCTCCACAATGATTTGTTTACACGCTCACATTGTGCAAGGGAGGCGCGGGGTGCGGGGGGGGGTCCCGGCCAGCCCACCTGTGTAGCCGCAACCGCGCTGGTCTGGTCTCACTGTCTGCGGTGACGATTCTCGAGCGTCAGGGTCGCCTCTTATGTATCAGGAGCGTGGCTTCCCTCTGTCGAGGGGGGCGGGGAGCCATCAGCAACGGCCGCCGCGACGATGTCTGGCAGTGACGGCAGAAGGTCTCCTGGCGGACGGCGACGCTACCGGCGGTGGCGGTTGCTGTCGTCGCCAACAGTGGCGTCGCCAGCACTGACCTCGCCGATGAAGGCCAAAGCAGCGGTCGGCACTACCCCGTTGGCGGAGACTACCCTAGACCCGACTCGGACGCCTCCGGTCGCACCGTTGCGAGGCGCAGCCAGCAGTGGTGGCTGCGGCGGTGGCTGTGGACGCGTGGGAAGCGTTCCCTCGGGATTTGGCGGCGGAGGTTCTGGCGCAGGGGTCAGGGGGTTGATTTCCAGTCGTAGCTGGCTGCGCCGGGGCGCGTGGAAGCCTGGCTTTTGCACCGGCGCAGGTATGGGCAGTGGCGCGGGGAGGGGGGGGGGCGACGTTGTCCTCTAGCATCGGATGTTCCGATCCGGCTTCTGATTTTAAACAGCGCTTCCGTTGACGAAAGATCACCAAAGGACGTTCTTTGCTGTGTCAGCTGTGTCGGCAGCCAAAGTTCACGAGGGTGAAGGTGAAGGCTTACCGATCGGTACTCTAGACCGCCCCAGTGCGGGGGGGGGGGGGGGGGGGGGGGGGGGGGGTGTACTCGATATTCATGCATGGCGGTAGTCGTATGATTATAGACCCTCGCATCCCTACAGTGCCGGGACGGGGCCCGTCGGGCTTACAACTGACCAGGCAGACAGACCAAGGTCCGTCGTCTCCCGACCCCAAAGAGCCTGGTGTGGGGCCAAAGGGCAATAGAGTGGGCGACTCTGATCTGACCGCTTTTCAACCCCGTCAGCAAGTAGGAGCGCCGTTTTATTTAGGGTTTTTGTTTGCATACTTTTTGACTACGTCGTATCGCTTTTACGTTCCAGCTCTACTCTCTGGACAAACCGTGATCGAAGGTAGGTGTCGCCCCTTCTTCCGCCCGGTACTTTCCTTCGTTGCGGCTGTCCCCTCATCATACCTGGCAGGCGTTCTCACCTTATTTTACCTTCACAGTTACACTTTTGAGCCCTAACACTTATCGCTGGCATCAAGAAGAGGCAAAGCTCCCCGATGCATGCTACGATAAAGGTGCGCCATGATTTTTCTGAGCTCCTAACTTGAGGAGCTCCATACGTCGCCGAAATATGGGTCTTGGGAGGAAAATAAAACTGGTACCCGATGAAAAATTATATGGCCTGAGTTTAGTATAAAACATATCACTACACAAGTATGAAACTCTGACGATTTTGGGTTAAGAACCTGATCATTCGGAAAACGTTTCCGCCAAAAGTGCTACCGCTATCTATCGTAGCACGCCTCCCGCCGTAACTGAGGAGCTACGTACGTACTACTGGTACTCAATTTATTTCAATCCGATTGATGTTCGATGTGTTGTAAGGGCTTTGTTTTGGGTGGGCGAAAAGGTAACCTTTTACCAGTAGCCCAACGGACTGAGACGTTAACAAATGGCGTCATCGGCAGCACATGGGTCGTTGGTCGTGAGTTCGAATCTCACGTCCACCACGAAAAACAAGCACCATCCCGTGCTGCATCCACTTGTTGTTCCACCCACGCGATAAACAAATCAATGGCAACCATAAATCCGTTTAATTCTCAAATAAGCACACAGCATAGAACCAACACGCCTGATTATCTCTTATGAATGAACGGATTATTCTCGGAAGGTTCCTTTTCTCTAATAATGCTCTTCTTTTAAAGAAAAGGGAATTTCTATAAATGAGTACGGACTCAGGTTCGGCGTGAGTCTGCAGCACTTTCCTATCTTGTCTGAGTAGCGCCGAGGAGACGTCAGGTTGTTGAAGCATCCAGGCTTGACGACAAGCCGGATGAACGACTCGAAGCGTGGCAAGGGGGCTGCCCTTGTCTCGCATTCACATGATCTTGGGGTGTCGTCAGTCATTGCTTGTGCACGGGATAACATGTATATGGAGCTGACGGCCACAACACGTAGTCTTGGAATATGAACTACCACAGTCGTACAATAATATACAGATATCTATGAACTTGACGAACGAAAGGTGAGACCGACGCAGGGCATATCCATGCGACGGTTGGGTCGAGAGCCTGGCACCCACATCGCCCCCCAATATTTGAAAGTGAAATACTGGAGAACCCAGCACACCTTTCGAACATTTAGAAGGGAGATAGACTTTCGGCTTTCTACCTCTCAAAGGAATTGTACAGCGTTAGTTGGTAAATAGATGCCGCACTCATTCATATAGTCATACCACCCTTGTCCTGCCGTCGACGCCAATATGAGTACGGACTCAGGTTGGGCTTGAGCCTGCAGCACTTTCCTATACTTTCTGAGTAGCTCCGAGGAGACGGCAGGTTGTTGAAGCATCCAGGCTTGACGACAAGCCGGATGAACGATACGATTTGTGGCAAGGGGCGCTGCCCTTGCCGTGCATTCACAGGATCTTGGGGTGTCGTCAGTCATTGCTTGTGCACGGGATAACATATATATGAAGCTGACGACCACAACAAGCACAGTCAGTCTCGGAATACGAATGACCACAGTCGTACAATAAGACACGGATATCTATGACCTCGACGAAATGTGAAACCGACGCAGGGCATATTCATGCGACGGTTGGGCCGAGAACCTGGCACCCATATCGCCCCCCAGTATTTGAAAGTGAAATACTGGAGAACCTAGCACACCTTTCGGACATTTAGAAGGGAGATAGGCTGTCGAGCTTGCTACCATTCAAACGTATAGTACAGCGGCAGTTGGTAACTAGAAGTCTCACTCGTTCATCTAGTCATGTCGCCCCTGTCCTCCCGTCGACGCCAATATGAGTACGGACTCAGGTTCGGCTCGAGTCTGTAGCACTTTCCTATATTGTCTGAGAAGCGCCGAGGAGAAGCCAGGTGGTTCGAACATCCAGGATTGACGACAAGCCGGATGGACGATACGATTTGTGGCAAGGGGCGCCGCCCTTGCCTCGCTTTCACAGGAGCTTGGGGTGTCGGCAGTTATTGCTTGTGCTCGGGACAACCTATGGCGCTGACGACCACAACAAGCACAGTCTCGGAATACGAAGGACCACAGTCGTACAATACTATACAGATATCTATGACCTCGACGAAATGTGAAACCGGCGCAGGGCATATCCATACGACGGTTGGGCCGAGAGCCTGGCACCCACATCGCCTCCCAATGTTTGAAAGTGAAATACTGGAGAACCCACCACACCTTTCGAACATTTAGAAGGGAGATAGGCTGTCGAGCTTGCTACCATTCAAAGGAATGGTACAGCGGCAGTTGATAAAAAAAAGTCGCACTCGTTCATCTAGCCATGTCACGCCTGCCCTGCCGTCGACGCCAATATGAGTACGGACTCAGGTTCGGCTTGAGGCTGTAGCACTTTCCTATCTTGTCTGAGTAGCGCCGAGGAGACGCCAGGTTGTTGAAGCGCCCAGGCTTGATGACAAGCCGGATGCACGATACGACATGTGGCAAGGGGGGCTGCCCTTGCCTCGCATTTACAGGATCTTGGGGTGTCGTCAGTCATTGCTTATGCACGGGAAAACATATGCAGCTGACGACCACAACAAGTAGTCTTGGAATACGAGACCACAGTAGTAGTACACTCATATACAGATATCTATGACCTCGACAAATGGTGAAACCGACGCAGGGCATAATATCTATGCGACGGTTGGGCCGAGAGCCTGGCACCCACATCGCCCCCCAATGTCTGAAAGTGAAATACTGGAGACCCCAGCACACGTTTCGAACATTTAGAAGGGAGATACGTAGGCCTTCGAGCTTTCTACCATTCAAAGGTATTGTACAGCGGCAGTTGATAAAAATATGCCGCACTCGTTCATCTAGCCATGACACGCCTGCCCTGCCGTCGACGCCAATATGAGTACGGACTTAGGTTCGGTGTGAGTCTGTAGAACTTTCCTATCTTGTCTGAGTAGCGCCGAGTAGACGCCAGGTTGTTGAAGCACCCACGCTTGACGACAAGCCGGATGAACGATACGAAGAGTGTGGCAAGGGGGAGACTGCCCTTGCCTCGCTTTCACAGGATATTGGGGTGATGTCAGCATCTCTTATGCACGGGACAGCATATGGCGCTGACGACCACAACAAGCACAGTCTGGGGGTGGGGTGTCTTTTCATTTTTTATTTTTATTTTGCGAAACATTCGATGCCGCCCTTTCTTCGCGCTCGGCCTTGCCTCATTACAAACAAACGAACTATATCATGCCTGCCTGCAAATTTCTTCACAACTAATGCTACTCGTTCGTGGCGTATACAAAGTGCCACATACTGCTCTGTGTCTGCACATACATACATGATGACATGATGGGTGTGTGCTCTTCTTCTGCAGATACATCCATGTGAGGCGGGCTATGTATAAAACTGTGTAAAATCACTATTACAACAACAACTACTACTACTACCTCTCTCTATGTAGCAGATGTTTCTGTCCTGTACCTGGTACATATTTATGACAAAATAGTATTGGTAGTATTTATATATATTAGTTATATATAGTTCCTCCGTCAGGTCGAGGAATTTATAGTAAACATGCTGATGATACACACGCTGAAAGCACCAAGACTTAATGATAATAATAGTCCGTCATAAATATGTACCAGTTAATTTTTACTATTCGTATGTACCACAGGTACGATATACCTAATATTTTTCGCGATGTATACACCTTAGGCCACGTCATCATTATTCATCGGGTTTACTTTTCATTTTATCCCAAAACAAGTAAGTAAGTGTTGTTGCCGTGAGTGGGGTATCGCAGTAGTATTAAGGCACCTCGGGCTCCTCAAGTGCAACTTCGCCTCACCTTTTTTTGTGGCACACGCGCAATGCACAACACGAAATACATACTATTATAGTATTACGGCGGACATAGTAAATAAGGACAACATATTGTTTGTAAAAATAGGTAAATATGTAGGTTTTTGTGTGTACCGTAGGTCCTAGTTACTACATTAGCCCACCCCGTAATAATACTGTTGCTCGCTGGTGGTGGTGGTGTTGCTGAGCGTTGAGTTCGCACAGCAAGGAAGGGTGTGCATTAATGCGATCGTTTTTCAGCGCTCTCGTTGTCTCGACAACGCGCGGTATAAGGGGGGGTGTGGTAAAGGGTCGAACATTCTTATTACTGTATGTAGTAGTACATTTTCGGAGGAAGGCTCTCTCGACCATCAATCATGACAGAGAGATGTCTTTCCGAAAACATCATCTCATCTACCTTGCTTGCTTGCTTGATGCATTGACAACCAAACTTCCTGTTCTGGAACACTTACTTGATGGAGCGCTGATTGATGTGCTACTAAGTACGCAGCCTTTTCCGAAAAAAAGAAGGAATAATGTTCGACTTTATAGCACTTAGCATTAACGAGACCTGGAAAACGAGATTGCACCCTTTTCTTTGTGCGAACTCAACGCTCTCTACGATGATAGGTCATAATAAGGTTATATACGATACATTCTAATTTCCAACTCGTTGAGAATACTCGTTATTTACATTCTATTCTCAGTTGAAAAAAACAAAATATCGCGGTATTTATGTACTATTAATAATGATATATACGATTCGATTGTTTCGGCGATGTACCTGTATATAACGGTTTGTACATTAAAAATCAGTAATTCGAATAATTGACAAATACCCCTACGTACAGTTCCTCCTCCTCCTTCATGGTTGTTTTATTGGGCCATCGCTTGCTTGCAGTTTTAGTCCGTTTTTTTTCTGGATACTACAACAACAGCTTAGCTAGTTGCTGGCGACGTTCGTTCTCTGATACTCCGTACTCGTACCTCCGCTGTCTGTCTTTGTGTTACATCAAATTATTATGCCGGGCGGGCGTAGTTTACTTCCGCCATCACCGTCGTTGTAGTAGTATGCTGTATTACAGCGAGCGGTAACTTATTTATCATCTCTGTTTTTTTCTCATTATTATTTAAGGTTTGTCGTTAATTGCGAGTCTTTGTTTGCCACCGGACAAAACGTTTCTATCTTATTTCGGAACGCCACGCTGTCAGCGTTGAAGTTCCTCATGCTACACGCATTGATTGTCGGGTGTCAAGGATAACAATAATACTACTATAATACTCGTCGACGTACGTATATAATATATGTATGTTCAGCATGGGGCTTTTCACACCGTTGATCACCCCGAAACATTCCCTGCAGTAAGAAAAGAAAGGGGAAAGCCATAAAACCTGTCTGTGCACGACGAAATATTTTACCCCGCCCCGCCTGGGCCTATTTCATCACACTTTTCCGTTTTCCCATAGTTATTTTGGTTCATTTTGTCATCGGATTTATGGGGTTCCATAATACCCTATACCTGGTGTAGACATATATATATATATTAAACGCGCCTGCTCCGCTGTACGTAGGTAACCAGCGAACCTTTTTCGTACGTACATACATATTATGATGTACAAAAAAAGCATTATTATGTTTTTGCAGAGAGTATGCGCGGGATCGAAAAGCATCAATCACACATACATACACAAACGCAACTTGCAATATATGATACTCTCTCCTATTTCGACGAAGTTTCTCGACCTTATTGCCATATATAGACTCTCTATCCATGTCGACGAAATTATCGACCTTATTGCCATATAACAGCCGATTTTCCTAATTGAGAATTGCCTTTCCGATGAGAATGAAAATCGAAAATATTGGTTTTTGAATTGTAAGAGATGTACTTCCCTTCCAGTCATTTTTTTCACTGTAAACTATTGTCAGTTGTGACACCCGGCGATGACAAAAAAAAAAAAACGAAATCGGCATCGGCAGTCTCAAGATATCGAGGATCCCAGACAATCTGTATTTATGGGCGAGGGACCTCGCTCATAAATGCAAATTCCCTTAAATCCTCGATTTTTCGAACCTGTCAAGGCCGATTTCATTTTTTTTCGGCGATCGATACCTTCCATCGAGGAACATATTTTCTAGGTCAATTTTTGATCGTGAGCAAAATACAACTCTTAAACAATAACAAAGTACTAAAATCGATTTTCATTCTCATCGGAAAGGTAATTCTCAATTAGGAAAATCGGTTGTTATATATAGACTCTCTATTTCGACGAGATTATTTGAGTGAGGCGTCTTCTTATTTTCCACAAAAAAAAGCACGCGCGTGAGAGTGAGGCGTCTTTTTATTTTCCACAAGAAAAAGCACGCGCGGCGTATATGACGCATGCTACGGTAGAGGTAGCACTTTTTGACTGAATCGTTTTCTGAACGATCAGGCTCCTTAACCCAAATTCGTCGGACTTTTTCATTTTCGTGACGAATATTGTTTCAGAATATACTTCGGGTCATGAGATTTCGCATCCGGCAGCACTTTTAGTTTCCTCCGAAACCTTTTTTTCGGTGAGGTATGACGCTCCTTAAGTGAGGAGCTCAGAAAAAAACATGATGCACCTCTATCGTAGCATGCGTCATATATATGATTTAACTATTACGGGAGACCATAGTAAACACTAGTAAATAGGACCAAAAACTGTTCGTAAAAATAGCGAAATATATAGGTTTTTATGTGTACCGTGGGTCCTGTTTACTATGCTGTCCGGTAATAATTATTATTATCTTTGCCATCCGACAATGTGCAGCATGATCTTCAACGTTGATCACTCATAAAACTCCCAAAAGCAGAAGACCACGGAAACCAAGGAAACCTATGCGTACAGTAGTCTAACACCCTTCTGTGTCTGCTTCCCGCCAAGATTTATCCACAATAATACTCCATTTATTTGTTGTAAACTCGTTTTGTTGTGCTGGTCGGTGTTACTTGCTGTCCGATCCCCGATCACTTACTACTTCTTCTTGCTTCTTGCCCGGTGGCTTCTTTTTTTTTTCTTCTCTTTATTGGTAGCTTTCAAGGGCGCGTTTTGGTGTTCGTTCTTGCTCAGTAGTGGCTACGTACGAGTAGTAGCAGCAGTAGGAATAGTAGTAGTGGTAGTAGTAGTAGCATCAGCAGTAGGAATAGTAAGTGGTACGAGAGGAACAACCGCCTGCTGCTGCTGTGTTCTCTCCCTTCTTTTCTCAGCTTGCGACACCCCGCCCGGGATTGAAAGATAATCACAACCATCCCGAAGGGGAACCATTTTTTGTATACATCATATCATAGATAGATGTGTGTATTCGTCATATCAAACCGTTTTCTTTCTGCACCCACACCCGTCGACATCCATCCACACAACAAGCAAGCTGTGTCCGTGCCGATTGATATTCTTCGTGCTAGAAACATACAACAAGCTCTTTCCTTTCTCCGTGGTCACAAAACCACGACAGAGAGATACAGATACACTGACTGTTGTTCTGTACATTATTCTTATACTATTATTACGATTTTAGTCCATTAAATTTTGCCATCTGACAATGTGCAGCTCTTATTTTACTCACTCCATTAACATACACCTGTCTATCCCAATCATCAATCATCGCTGAATACTGAGTACTAGACAAACGTATACCAATAATAATCCCGTCCCCCTTAATGAATGGCTCTACCGACTCGTCGCCGACGTTTCACCAATCAATCAATCAAAGCCGGAAGGGTGACACGTACTTGTGCCTTTCAATCAAATCTATGTTCCCCTTCTTCGTGAAAATATCGACATCCCTCATGCCTAAATATGTTTCTCGACGACCAGCCTACCCTCATTTCCATCCCCACTGCAGGAACAGCAGTCAATAATTTACTATCCTCCTTCCGTCCAACTATTATGATCCCCTACCCGGCATCTATGTGCCAACCCCACGTCATCGGCGCCAGCCCCCCCGTCATCTTCCCACCTCCCTCTCCTTGCTTGTCGGTCCCGTAAGGCGAGCTTGTACCGGTAAACTCGGCGTGAAATCGCAACCTGTGAGGTCACTGAAATTATCTGAAGAAGGCGTTCCTTGCAGATTCCTTTCTTGGCCATGCCCCCCCCCCTCATCCCTTCGTCCGACCACACTCGTCGCCGTCTGGTCGATGAATTCGCTGCCTTCCTCCCCGACATGCCCAAAGCTTTCCACCACAAAGGCGACAAGTTTATGGTTGCGCTCGTCGAAGGACACATACATACATGTCCAACGCGAGCGTACGTAGTGGTGGCGCTTTCGCGCCTCAGAGGTTGAAGCAGCTGATCCATCTTGGTCAGCACTTCCGGCACGCAAGTGAACCCGCGCTTGGGGGTCCGCGTACGTGACGTCGAGGAGTAAGGAACTTGCACTGGAAATCCGATGCCGACGCGTCTCGGAGGCCTCCCCGCTCGATTACGATGCCCATGCGTAGGTCCCTGTCGGCGTTAAAGGGCGCACCGGTTTCCACTTGGTGGCGGACGGACGTCCGCTTCAGAAAGCGGGAGATCGCGTGGACCAACGAACGGCTGAAGATGTTGATTTGCCTGCGCGCCCGCGCTGTGGCACAAACGTGCATTCATGTCGCGTGTTGGCACCCGCTGCACCACAGGCAGGGCACATCACCGCCAAGTGCACTTCGATCCCCAGATGTCGCCGCCCTGCGTACAGGAACTCCTGGGCTGGTATGACGCGTTGAGCGTCCACCGGCCTCGCTCGCAACCACGCGGAAGCTCCTGGTCCTGACTGGCTCCGCTGCCTAGCCTTTGCGAATTCATTCGCGGGTCTCGCTCTCCCGGAAAGAGCCGAACTCCTCCTCCGGCGGGCGCGCGTGGGTGGGAGTCCGTCCAGAGATGCGACGTACCTGTCGTCCCATACCCGGTTGACCTGTTCTCCGAGTTTTGTCTGCGCTTTGTGCGAGTTGGTGGTCTCAGCGTCGTGTGCTGCTAATACCTCTCTATCTCTCCAGCCTCGTGGCACTACTTCACCCATCTCCTTCGGTGACCCCACCCCTCATCTCGGAGGCTACGCACTCCCTCTCATATGATATACTGTTTGTCCACCAGTTCTAACCCTGGAAGGTTTCCTCCGCACCTTCTCCCTCAGACTGCCAGAGAGGTCCGCCAGGACTGCAGGTAGCGTTGCCACCACAGCAGGCTCCCTACCGATCGATGCGAACATAATTCTTGCTTCTGCCGACGACATTCCGAACCCCCCATGCTCTCGTTGACAAGTTGGCCTGAGGTGAGGTAGCAGTGTGAGCCGTTCCACCATGTATCCCTCTTCGAAAAAGACGCTTCCTCCGCCGTTCCAGGAAGTTCGAGAAGGTTCTCGAGCATCCACATTGCGCCATTATCTGCCCGTCGACAATCTGGCACAGGGGGGACAGCTTTGGGTCCATCACCCGCTCGACATACAATACGCCGTTCGTTGCACCATGGAGCCGGTGGCTATGAGGTTGGCCGCTTGTTTGTCCGGCATGCGTGGCAGCATCCGCGCGAGTTGTTCCGCCCCCCTCCCTGCGCTCTCCATCGCAAACTCGTCAGTTCCAACAACGGGTACCCCCACCAACTTTATCCCTCCCTCGTCTGCTATGGGACCCCCACTCTCGTGCCAAAAGCTATAACTTAGTATTATTATCCGTGCCATCTGACAATTGTGTAGCATGATGAGCTTCAACATTGATCACTCATAGGCACTCCTCCGAAACAAGAAAACCACAGAAGAAGAAGAAGACGCAAAGAGAGCTCCACTATCTATCTGCACAACACGTTCTACTCCCTTCTGTAAATACTTCCGACTTGATGAGCTTTGTCTACTATTTACTCTGTTCGCTATCTTCACTTTGTGCCTCTTCCTTCTCAATACGTATTTGTTTTCTACTCTAAATCTTAAGTTAGTTGCATCCAAGCTCCATCCCCAAATCTTAAGTTTGTTGCATCCAAGCTCCATCCCCACGCGTACATTATTATCAGTATTGTTGTCCTTGTCATATCCGACAAATAAATGTTATATATCGCACATAGCATGATGAGCTTCACCGTTGATCACTCATAACAGTGTAACTATGGGCTACTTCGTATATACGACGTTGACCCTCGGAATAAAAGGGAGTATAGACAAAACATATACGTAGTATATGTATGGGCATACCCAACCCTCCGACAGAATGTTGCTATTCATAATAATAAGGTGTACTACGAGTTCAGCAGCACCCAAGGTCTGGTACATACTCGTTATGTACCACACACAGGTATCATGTATTGAGCGAGTAGGGTACATGCTGCATTACGACATATTTTATGGTCAGAGAAAGTCTACGCGAGTTTTAGAAATCTGTGCGAATTTCCATCTAGATCGGACTGATATAAACATGTATGTGCATACATACATAGACACATACATACATACGACGAGGAAAAAAACATACGACCTCCCTGTGGTTTTGTCTTACCTGTATACATATTATATGTATGTATACATACGTACCTGGCATATATAATAATGAGTTGAGTGCATATCTCAACAACCTCGACGGATAGTCTAGTTTGTAACGAAATTTCGCCCAGGTCGGACTAAATAAATAGATGCTAAACATAGATTTATGTGCAACGAGGAAAAAAACAGACGACCTCCCTGCGGTTTGGTCTTTTTTACATGCTGCATGAAGTCTCCGCAACCTCGATTAATGTAAAGACACACGAACGAGCCATAATCCGATGATGATTGTCGTGTTCATTGGTGGCCTCTCCGACCCCCTTCTTAGCTTGACACATACATATTTATATAATATATGGTATATATTTGTTATATAATATATATATGTATGAAACTGGTGCCTATGCACAATTATTATTCGCTAACGTTGTGGGTGCTGCTGCTGCTGCTTGCTGTTGTTGTTGTTGTTGTTGTTGTTGTTGTTGTTGTTGTTGTTGTTGTTGTTGTTGTTGTTGATGTCGTTGTTCTGACACGATGAGACACATTAAACCGGACTCATGAAACGCCATAAACAAGATACTTTTACTCTACTATTATTATCATCATCATCGTTCGTAGCCACAAAACAGACCGCAGGGCCGAATGGTTCTGGGGCGGAAGGCTAAAGCGACTCGGGAAAACATACTAAGTCTTCCGGCTTGATGAGCTTTTTGTCTGTATATACTACTCACTGCTCTATTCGCTATCTTTACTCCTCCTCCCTTCTCTCATCACGTACTACTACTACTACTACTCTCATTTTCGATTCTAAAATCTTAAACTGCACATTGCAATGTAATACACACATACATACATGCAAAACAAGCACATACAAAAACATGCAAAACAAACACACAACAAACTGAGGCACACATCGTGCACACAGGAAAAATAAAAACAAAAAGGTATCAATATAGTGATCGACTTGTTGTTGTGTATATGAGGTATATTATGTGCGAC
>MEHQ01000213.1:0-16014 GCA_008828725.1 Saccharina japonica
TTGCAACCATAAATTTTATTTCATTACAGGTACTGTCGTACCCATGCAAGGTTTCCACGAGCAACGCATCCGACAAAGGACCCCTAGGATAGGACAGCCCAGGCAGTTTCCTTCTGACAGGGTACACAGGCACTTCACCCCTGTTGGGAAAAACACAACAAGATAACCTCGTTGATTCATCAGGGGGGCAGGATTGTCGCCATGGGGGAACAAAACAAGAGATCCTCGTTGACCCACCAGACAGGCAGAACTCCTCTCGCGGGCAAAGAAGACAAGAGACCCTCGATGATCCATTAGACGAGCTGTATATCCCTCGCGGAAACAGCAGACAAGACGCCTTCGTTGTCCACCAGGCAGGCACAACTCCCCTCGCGGGAAGGGAGAAACATACGAAAAAGGATTATCGTTGATCTTTCAGGCCAAACGCTAATGGAGACGGTGTATTGTGAAAAACAAAAAAATGGAACTTCAAAAAATACCAGCTGTAATATTTCATCACTGCTCGCTACAGCACGAATCTTACAAAAACAAAAACGAGCTTTAAAAAACAAAACGAGAAAAAAATAAGAAAACCAAATCCTGGGGCGCGTTTTATATGATGGAGGTGCCTTTTTCAGCCTAAAACACATTTATGACTGCCGGTTCTCCTTTCACTCAAGGAACTCTCGTACCCAATATCGTTTCGAACAACCATTTGCGCTTAACCCATTCATTACTGGAAAAATGATCCTACACTAATCCCAAGTAGTTTGTCCCCAAAAAAGGGGGACCAGTTCTTCAGGGGTTAACGTGTTATTCGTTGTACGTTTATGTACTTAAAGCCATCGGACTGAAAAATCGTGTTTTCTCGGAGTCAGTACGTACGTAGTCTGGGTGAGGTATGGAGCTCCAATGCTATAATCAAGTGAACACCCTCAGAAAAATGTAGGTGCTATCATACCCCTAAAAGGCATGCGTCTAACATTCAAGAGTGCTCCTACACTGTCACCAAATCAGGAGCCCTTCGTAGAAACAAAAAGGTGCACTTCTCCCGTAGCAAGGTTTCCTGGCCGAATGTTAGCTTGACATCGGCCTGAGAATACCGGCCTGAGAAACACAGCGGAATGTATAACTCGAAGCGGCGAGATTCCAAGTTCCTCCACAGACATCAATCGACAAAAACAACGACTAGGACATGAAAATCTGGACAGGGCACGCTCCTTATAGGGGGGCTCCGCCCCCCCCGGTCACAGTGTTCACACGACGGCCGGTGATATGTGCAGGCGCCGACAAGGCGTCTGATAGAAAAACAGTTGGCCGCTGGTGTGTAGAAAACAAAAGACCCCTCGATCCCTCTTCGACGCCAAAAAATAGGCCTTATTTTAAGGTATGGGATAACAGGGTAGAACGCCGCGGGCAACCTCCCGCCCCCTACGAGACCACGGATGTGCCTGGTTTCATTCGAGTCCGTATGCTACATTTATTGGTCTTGCCCGACACGAAGCGGGTTAGCCGTGGGTTGATTTTATGTCGGAATCGATGGTCTATCGGCGCATGAGCTGATATATTTCATCAGCGTGTTGACAATTTACAACGCCCAAACACGAACTGCAGCGTGCACCCGCGTGAAAAACATCAAATATGAATAAAACAAATAACATGTTTCCCGTTGTTCCCACGGCGGCGGTACGAGAATATCTTCAGCTGCTATAAAACCTTGTTTGAAAACTAAATTTTCCACACCGCTGTATTTGTTTCCATCAGCATCGGCCTCAGGCAGCAAGAGCTTTCCTCACGAAACAGACAAAGAGAACATCCTAGTCATGGGCAACTCCGGACAGGTAAGCCTTATAGAAAGCACCATATCTCTCAACATAACCTACAGTAGTAAGTCCGCGCTCAAGGCATACTTAGAAAGCTTATATCGACCGCAAGCGTTGATGTACGACTGCCAGATCACTCTGAAACACGACATTGTAAGTATAACATTCCATTGATCAGCTTGAAAATCGTGTGAGTTCTCGCGCCACCGACGTTGATTCGGATGCAACCCCGGCGACGGTACCGACCACTCGTACGCCGCCCAATGCAAGCCTGCAACGGAGCCCCTTGTTCCGCAAAGCACGCGCGCCGCAAAGTAGTTCAACGGGTTCGAGGCAGGCGAATGACCGACATCCAGGAATAGGTCTACGGGATGCAAACACAACAAGACGTACGTTCTAGGGATCTGGCCATAGTTAAAAAATACAAACTACAGATGTCTTCAGAGCGGGGACAAGAGGTTGGTTCAGGAGGTGTGCCTCTTTCTGCAAGGCGTGTTTCACGGGCCACTATTTTGTTTTACACTGGAAGCAGTGTAGCTGCTGCGGAAACAACAATTCTGCAGAAAACAATATATATAATACATATAATATATACCTGGTATATAATATAGCCGGCGCGGTCCCTTAATAGTTGATCCAGCAGACAGGCATATCTATCACCACGAGAAAATCAAACAAGAGACCCTTGCTCATCCATCAGTCAGGCAGGATTCCCTTCACCGGAAAAGCTAACAGAGCAAGCCTCGCGGGGACAGACAAGAGATCCTCGATGGTCCATCAAGCAGACAAAGCATCCCAACCTGAGAGAACCAAACAAGTTGTCTTCTATGCTCCACCAGGCCCACAGCATAACAGGCACGAGGTCCGCGACGGACCAATAATTACAGCGCGATTTCAGAAAACACGGTAGATGAAGCCGGTAAAACTCGGCTGGCGGGTCGGCATTGATGACACTTCTTGGTGAAGAGGCGAAAGCTCTCAGACTCCCAATACAAAAATACTCAACGGAATGAATACAACAAGACTAGAAGGGGGCATAATATCGCTAACCTGTAGGAGCAGGGGGTCGGAGAAGAAAACGTGCTTTAATATATCAAAAACGATACTTGGCTACCGAAGAAATACCACGAATCATTAGCGACTTGGCGAGCACCTGCACGGAGCTTGTCAGGCCTGAAGGAGGCAAAACTGGGGGATGTCTCAAAACGTAATCGGCAGTACCTCCGCGTCTCGGCCGTTGGATGTGCACGGCGCCGATCAGTAGCACCAAACGTATCCCGGCCACAGGCGACCGTAACTACCGGCGTTCCTGCCAGAACCACTCGCTCTGAACACGATCTAGCAAAAACACTGCAGTACGACAACCACCATAGCGTCGGGAAACATCTAACCAAGAGTATGGGGTGAGTGTTAGACGATGTAAGGAGGCGCAGGTGTCTGGTACTAAAGAGGGCAGCCGCGGAGGGGGCAGACAGTATCCGAGCCGCCCCTCTGGCAGCCATCGTCGCCAATAAGGTGTGAACAATGAAGGATACATGCTTTGATCCAAGTACAGCCCAAGGGGCCCAGAAGGGATGACCTAACCGTGACACCCAAACAGAAGATGTGTGAACACTGAACGATACAATTTTTGATCCAAGTACAGCCCAAGGGGTCCAGAAGGGAGGACCTAACCGTGACATGCTAACAGAAGAAGTACCCCGATGCTTCTGTGGAGAACTTCTCCCCACATTCCTGACATGAAGTTCCAGTTTAAGAGGTAAGTACCCAGACAAGATAATACTGATGTCGAAAGCCGAACTGTTGGATGCTTTCAGAAATGTGCGCGTAACCACGGACCAAGCGTAAACTATGTCTGCTATGGTTGGGACGATGTGCTGATGGCCGACCTACGACCCACGTTTGGATGGGCAGGGTCACCCAGCTTTATGGGGGGCTGTGAGGTCATCGGCGAAACACAGCACACTGCCACACCCCATTAACAGTCACGGCGGTGACGTCTCATGTGATAATCACTGAACCCTCGGAAGCAGGCGAACCCACCGCCGTCCCACGTGAGGCCGGCGTTTGGCCGGTCAAAGAAGGGGGGCTCTTGACCCCCTTATTTTTGCCACCGTACAAACGAAGTATGTGCTGACAATGTTTTGGTAGCACGAGGTCAGAATGATCGTTCTTTTCTGACTGCATCAGCGTCTTTAGCCTCGGACCATGCCGAAACAGTGTATCGTACAAGAATCACTGTACCCTGGAATGTTGGCGGAGCCCACCCCCGCCCTGCTTGAGGCCGTCGTACGATCGGCCAAAAGAAGGTGGCTCTTGGACCCTTCTGCTTACCACCGTACGTATATGTCGACGATGTTTTGGAGCGCGAGTCCAACAAGATCCGAATGGTCGTTCTTCTCTGACACCATCACCATATTTAGCCTCTGGCCATGTTAGACGTTTCGCACCGGGAGAAGTCGGCGAAACCCCATATTACGGCGCCCGAAGAGGAGCACTGATTGGGACACTACTATCGACGCTTTAGGCTACATGATGGACCCTCACTGCATGCGAATCTCAACCCCCCAAGTGAAGGTAGAGGCGAACCAGATCGTTTCTCTAGAGCGAGTATGACCATGTGGACGAATGGTAGCGAAAGCACACGATGTGTTAGGCGTGGCGAGAAAACTGTGGAATTTGGGTTTGTGGTCAGAGCTGGTGAGGTTATTATGTGCGGCAATGTCTACGCCTTACAGGCCTGCACGCGAAATGTAAAACTAATTCAGAAAAACAGAGGGGCGCGTGTGCGGCTAGGATGGGAATTCCACGGTGGTAATTGCATTCTGAAAGCGGGCGATCGATCAGCCACTTATGAGCCTAATTTAAAGCTCTCAGCGCCCCCTTTGTACACACGTACTACGAACACCTATTTATACGAGGCACTATTTTTCAGACGCTCGTCTCGATGCGATCGGAGGGTACTGTCCTGAGCTTAAGGTAGTCTGCCGGTATACCGTAGACCCCCGCGATTATCATCAGAAGTGAAACGAAAAGCACAGGCACGAGAGAGTTGTTAACTCACGATCGAACTTACTAGAATAGTGATATCGTCATACTATAGTCATTACGGCCTTCGTCGTGCAGCTACGGTTAGACGACAGACCAGCCGCCGAGGGTGAATACATTATGATGCGGAGTTACAACGTGTCCGCGGTGTCGTGTATGCACCGGCGTGGAGGCTTTCGCAATAGACGGGCGGGAATCCTCATGAGACTATTAGGGCGCATGGAGGTTGCAAGCGGTTGGTGCCACGTGGCTAACCACATCCCTGGGGTGGAGAACCGGTTGGCGGATGGTATTTTCAGATGGCCAGATATAGAGATACAGCAGAAAGTTACCTAACGGACGCAACGGCAGGGATCGATCCGACAAGAGACAGCAGGGGGGGGGCTTGTGCTGGATACGATATATACCTTGGACCCCCTTAGAGAGAGACTGGACGACCACTTGTGGAATCTATTGACAAATCAGATCGCCCAGAAGGGACAGTTCGAGAAAATGGTCAAACCGCGAACGAACGCTCTGGCTGAGAAAATAACAACTAAGGAGCGGAGGCGGAGGCAATTGAAGAGAGTCAACTTTTACCGGGAAAAACAAACAGATAGACTCGGCAAGGTAATACGTGCCAGGAAGAAGAACTCAATGTTATGGAGATATCAACTGGCGTGTACGCAGGACTGTTGTAAAAGTCCCAGGAACAGAAGGACGAACACAAAGCCACCACACGGACGTGGCAAGATTGATCGAGACCCTTTCTCGGAACTGTAAGCGTAAGAACTAAGAAGGGATATTTAAGTAAACGGAAGACGTTGGTCGAAAGAGACAGCGCGCAGCAGTTCAGGGCCGTGGCTATTGGAGGCAGACGGGGTAGATAGCACCGTTGCCGAACTCACGCAGTTTATGGCGCCGCGATGCTTCGTGCACAAGAATCACAGCGGAACCGTTCGTACAAATTTAGCCGCGATAAAAAAAAACAATCCCAAAATATGTACGGTTCGCGGAATGGGAACTGCCCACTTCGTATTGCATGACAGTCGCGGTTAGCAAGGGGGTCGATCGAGCTCGCGGGAAGTCGAAGGTGTGCCTCAAAATCAGGAATCTACTGATGTCGGAGATGCTGCTCTCGGGGCTTGAAGCGATAGAACAAATGGAGGTAACGGGAAGCCTCTTGTGGAAGGACGTGGCATTGTCATACCTCCTACTGTTAGCAGCGGGATTCAAGACGAAATATCCCAAAAAAGTGTCCGGTCTATTGACAAAACCGTTCAAACAAATGGGGGGGAAAAAAAAAGTTGAAAAATATTTGCCACCGCCCTATTTAACTTGGTTTTAGACTACATTGAAGGATGGCAGTGTATTACGAAACACTCGACACTGAAAACGAATCAGGCGATGACGTTCGACACACACGTGTATTGGGTGGGAACCGACAGGATGGCAGGATGTTTTTTTTATCTACCGTTGATCTTCACGTCTAACGGAGGGTAAATATACCGGAAAAAATGGATTTTGGGGGGATGAGCGTATCTATCTCTCTGGGCAGAACAATTTGAAACGGCTGAAGAACTCATGGGTGCCTTGCTCTTCACTAGGAGTTGGCGCATGCGGCAAAACAAACCACGCTCGAATTAATGTGATAGCTGGCGAGATATTGTACTCAGAAGTTGGTGCTCTTCGTGGGAAACTCGTGAGATGAAAAAAGAAAAAAACTGCAAGGTCATCAGGGCAAACAAAAAAAAAGAACTGCCTGCGTTGTATTGGGACAACGGCGCCAGATCCGGGCGCGGCCGCACGCCTAGCTATCATTCTCGTCGCCCTGGTGCCATCGCGGCAGCGAAGGGCGTCTGTGGTCGGATCTTATGCTGCGGGAAGCGAGTTGCCCCTTGCGAACGCAGCAAGACTAACTGCTGTCTCCCGAGTACGGGAAAAATATCGTGTTATAATGTCTACGATACCTCTCTGTCCACAAATATAAGGACGGTTTAAGTAGATATATTGACATAAAAATGTCCTTACGTTTACGGATAGAGATACGTATCGATACTTCGTGGATACCGCTCTGTCCCGAAATATAATAAACTTTTAAATCTTAATATTCAATAAAGCGGTGCTTATATCTCGGGACAGCGTGGTATCAAGTCCTCGTATTTATGTATGTACCCGTACAGCAGCAGTGTCTGCGCCACTGAAATAATGATGGGTGCGCCAATCCAAGCCGCAAGCACAACAGCCGTAATTTGCACGTGAGCTAGAGGTTGGGCACACTCCTATGGAGAGTGCCGTCGGCCTCACAGAGTATCGGCGAGGTACATCCTGGCAACCTAAGAGACATCGCGGTGTACTGCTGCTGCTGTACCACCAGTATACGTGTGAGGTACCAGGTATCACATGCAGCAACAGCAAGCATGGTCAGCCTTCGACTTGATGCCCACGTACGCGGGGGAGAAGCATTGTCGTACTGCCGGCCCGCCAAGCTCAAAAGGGGCACCCAAAAAGCGTGACCTGCCCACGCTTGCGCGTCTGTGTATACGCTCCTACTCTGCGCCCCGGGCCTGGTCATGCGAACATCCAAGCAACGAGGGCACAGTAGCAACAACGTGGCTGCGCTTGTTTTGTACAGGGTGTAAGAAAAACTATCTCGATGCTCTTGATGCAGGCTTATGTTTTTCCATTTTTTTTAGAATGCTGTGGTATGAATAGTTTTTCAGTGGTGACGTACGTATGTCTTTTGTCCCCTTCGCGGATTGGTTTATTTCCTAAAAAGTTGTTTTTTCAGCTGCCGACCACTAGTGAACTCGGGACACTTTTTCCCAAGAAGCCGAAATGTTGGGGGGGGGGGGGGACTGCACTGCCCCCTGTCCCCCCCGCATGCGTCTGCCTCCCCTACCCCTATATAACATAGCAGGAGGGAGTTGGGGAAGGGGGGGCCGCTCCCTCTCTTTCTCCGCTTGCTTACGCCTTCCCCACTCACACCTAGGAAACGCGGTGGACTTCCCTACCGGTCGCGCTCCGCTAGTGGTACGCCTCCCCCTCCTACGTGTGCGTGCTTCCGAGTGGGTTTTCCGTTTCTAACGGCCCGCTCATATCGGGAACCCTCCCCGATTGCCAAACGAATAATAATACCATGATTCCGTTTCTAACGGCCCGTGCGCTCGGGAAAATCACCGCTAATCGACCACGACCTTGCGTGTGCTTTCGGGTGGTTTTTCCGTTTCTAACGACCCGCTCATGCCGGGGACCCACCTCGACTGCCAAACGATTATCAATGTGGTGATTCCGTTTCAAAACGGCCCCTGCGATCAGGATTAAGCCACCACTAACCGACCACTCTGTGCTTGTGCTTTCGGGTGGTTCCGTTTCTATCGGCCCGTTCGTACCGGGAACCCACCACGATTGCTAAGCGATTATTGAGTGTTCTGATTCCGTTTCTAACGGCCCGTGCGATCGGGATTAAGCCATCACTAATCGACCACCACCTACGCGTGCTTTCGGGCGGTTCCGTTTCTAACGGCCCGTGCGATCGGGATTAAGCTATCACTAATCGACCACTGTGTCCTCTTCCCCTCCGTTTGCCCATCCGCTGTGGAAAATTGCGGGAGGGTGGGTGGGAAAAAAACAAATTGACGACTCCCTGACGTCCCTATCTCGATTCTCAGTTCTCTTCAGCTCGTGCAGGGCCTCGCCCGTTAGCTATCTCCCCTGGTTACTACGCTACCACGACTCCCTTCTCCACCCCACTCTACGGTTGCTTGCTTTGCCTTTGATTTTTGTTGTTGCTTCCCGTCTCCCCCAAAAATACCAGGAAACTGAATTTCTCTAGTATTACCCCGTACCAAACATTCCTTGACCATATAAGGAACCCCCCGAAAATCTCGTTATTTCACTGGTTTAATATTTCTATCCGTTTCCCCCCAAACACCAGCTTGCCCCTGCGACAACCTTCCTCTTTGGTTGTCACTTCCACGAAAAATGCTTTATATTGATTTAAGAAGCCGAAATTTGTTTTTTGGGGGGGGGGGCTGCACTGCCCCCCGTCCCCCTCGCATGCGTCTGCCTCCCCTACCCCTATATAACATAGCAGGAGGGAGGAGGGGAAAGGGGGGGGCGCTCCCTCTCTTTCCTCGCTTGCTTACTCCTTCCCGACTCACACATAGGAAACGCGGTCGACCTCCCTACCGGTCGCGCTCTGCTAGTGGTACGCCTCCCATCACGAGACCGCTGTTTCCTTACCCCCCCTCCGGTGATGTAAGAACCGTTTGGTCACTTAAAGCAGTTCCAAGCAGACCTTACTTTACCGGGTCGGGTGGTACCTATACTATTCTGCCCCATCTAATCCCTTGTCCCGGTTGTCTCTTGAACTCCTGCCCCTTGCACCAACACCTGTGACACCCAGACCGGGTCCTCCATATTAGCCAGACAGTATACCGTTTTGGCACGCCTCCTTTTCTTGCGAAATTAGCAATCCAAATGCGACTGACGAATTTTTAAATCAATCCAAACGCGACTGACCTACATTGGCTACCGCTACACCGCGGTAGCCTACACTTCCATCAAGAGGTCGATTTTGTATTGTTTTGCGCTCCTACTGTGTTCCCTGTATATATCTTGCTATCTACCCCCACCCCCCACCTTGTCCCTTGCCTTCTTCTGGAATATAGAAAAGACCTCCTCTTCTTCTCCTGCCCCCGCCGATCGGCTCTTCTGCGAGTGCCTCTCTCCCTCTGTCGTTCACGCCCCCCCCGTGTACCCCCTTGCCTCGCTTCCGGGTGCGGTGAGCCCCTGCACTTGTTCCTCAACACCTATGATAGCCCTCGCGAGTTCAGACCCTCCCGCGTGTCGTCCGCGCCCGCCCGCCTAGTGCCTTGAGCCTCTATTAGCATTCAACCAATATGACATTCATCGCCCTCCCCCCCCACCTCCCCCTGGTCAAACGACTACGTACGGCCATGCATGCCATATTACACGAGTAACTCCCCCCCCCCTTGTCCATCGCCTGCCAGCTTGAACCTTCATTTATTGGGTTTAACTATGGCCCCCCCCCCCCTTCACGCGCCCCCCCCTGCCCCCCAGCGGGATCCATCTCCAAACCTGTCCCCGCCCTCCTCCCCGCCGCCAGCCCCCCCCCCCCCCCCCCCCCCCCCCTCCGGTTGACTAAAATCCTCAAATGAGGTTGTACGGGCGCAGCCACCCCCGCCTATGGTCATACGACGACGGCCTTGCATTAAAATGAAGTACACCTCCCCCCCCCTATAAATATATGATATATTTATAGGTTGGTCGTCGGTTGGCAACGACGCTGTAAAACACGCCCTCGCTGCGTGAGCTAGACAACCAGGGTGCCGTTTTTTCTTGTTATTTTTTTTGGCGGTCACCAAAGCTGGCGGTCGAGTAGATCATTCGTGCGGGGTGGAGAACCTTTGCTACGCACAAGGGGAATGGTCGTACCACGTAGTGTTAATATGGTAAGGCATCCGCGAGGCAATTACATAGTAAAACCCATTGCTGTCTCCGGAAGTGGCCACACCAGAAATTAAATTAACTCATTGAAGCTGTCGTCCATATGCAAGTCCACCTCAGAGGCGGTTCTTAGCAGAATGCAGCTCACCCTCCATGCGACTCGCCCAATACCTCACGGTGCTTCGCGCTTGGTGCAAGCAATGTCTGCCTGGTTGGTGAAAACCCAACGTGCTCCGTCCCGGCATTGTAGGGATGCGAGGGTCTATGGTCATATGACTACGGCCGTGCACGACATGAGTACACCCCCCCCCCCTGCTTAAAAAACTGAACACAGGGGACGGTAGAGAGCCGCCCCTGTCTATGGTCATATGACTACGGCCGTGCACAACATGAGTACACCCCCCCCCCCCTGCTTGATAGACGGCCTTCCAGAGTACTACAATACTAGTGGGCGGCGCTACGATCAACGACCTACGAGTATAGGCTACAGCTGCGTAGTAACAGCGACTGCAGCAGTAGTGAGAGGTCTAAAGGAGCTACGAGCTCGCTCGAAGGTGGACCACAAGACCCCGAAGAGAGTTGTGGGATCGGCAGGCAGATTAATCGATAGACCCCAGGTATCATCCACACCTGTAAACACCGTGGCAACGAGAATGCAATAGGGAAACGCGCCGCTGACCGCGCCTGGTGTCATAGACACCTTACCTTCCCACCTACTTCTGTACATGTCCTGTACGCCACCGTCGGACAGATCGGGAACAGTGCTCGGCACTCACATATTACATCATGGAATGCCTTGTCTAACCCGGAAAACGGTAAGACTAAACGCTGAAGTACGAGTTAAACATGCCAGTATGGTATGCCCGCTAAGCACGTTAGAGAATTTTGCCAATTACCCGGGTACTCGCGAGAAAATTCCCCGCTAGCTAGTACCCGTCACGGGTACGAGTAACACTTCATACTCGCGGAATATTTGGGGCCCGAGTACCCGGGTACTCGGGTACCCGGTTTAAACGAGTACCCGGGTACCCGGGTACTCGTTGATTTATCTCAGAAATCCCAGAGATGGCAACTTATCGTCCCCTAAATCACGTCTCCTGGGTAGTATTTGGTAAACGTTCTCGAGGGAACACTTTAAAAAATAAAAACGCTGTCTCATGCCTCACATGCCACACCAAACTAAAGTGTTACACTTTTGCCAATTACCCGGGCACTCGCGAGTAATACTCAGCTTGCTAATACCCGTGACGGGTACGGTTAACACTTCATACTCGCCGAGTATTTGGGCCCCGGGCATTACGGTACTCGGCTGATAGACGAGTACCCGTGTGTTAAACGGGTATCCGCCGTTAAACGGGTACGCGGGTACCCGCCCAAAATGGCCGTAAATACTCGCGAGTACCCGGGTATTTTGTTCTCAAAGTTGGCGGGTACCCGTTTAAGACGGGTACTCGTCGGGTAACGCCTCCAAAGCACGCGATGACAATGCAGCAGTGCACTACCAAGCCTCGACCAAGCAGCAGAGCACAACAAAACAATACCAGGTATAGTATGTCGCACGAGGGATGTGTCATGTTACGTTATTTGACTCGATGTGAGGGTTTGCGCCTCTCTGGTATTATACTGTCACACAAATCACATACAGCAGTAGGGGACACCGAATCAGAAACAGGAAATCTGGTCCAGGCTGGATTTCTTACTCGAGAGAGGGTGCTTTCTACACTAATTTCATGATAAGACAGCTGAATTGAATAGTTTCCTCTAAATCTCAGCCTGGCTTTCTGATTAGCCTGTTTCTTATTAGGTGCCCTGTGCTGTACACCGATACACCCTGGATGCAAACCAGCAAAAATCGTTGTAAAACATTTTGTTTCGACCCCTTCGGGAGGGGTTAGGTGTGTGGTATCTAAATCCCCGGCCGCCCTTGAACATTTACAAATGTACTGTATTACGAAATTCACAAGGGCCATCGCTCGGCGGACGGGCAACGGCGCACATCACGACTATACGCTCCATTTATACTGCTGTGCGTTATGTTGTTTCTTGAGTGCCTTCCGCATGTCCCCAGTACACCATGGTATCTCGTGCCCCTAAACACGATCTGGTGCATCATTTTATTGCCCCCCGCCCCACGGCGACCTTGTGCAGACAATCAGTAAGGTCCATGTGGATGAAGAGTATTATATTTTTTGGCGTGTCACGGGGTTGAGTTAAAATAAGCACACCACTACTCGTACCCGATGTACAATGAACGATAACCGACCGGGATGTTAATGTTTTCGGTGTTATTTCACTTCAAATGACTGAAAACCGAAGACAGTCTTCGGTCGGTTATCAGAAAACCGACGTCACAGAAAAAAATGCTTCGTTCGGTGCCCAACGCTGCTGTGCATGGAATTTTGTCAAGATAAGTGTATACGTATCAAGATACGCGTATGATACGTATACGTAGTGTACAGGTGTGATATCTCTGTAGCTTTTACAACTTCACTCATACACCCACACATATATGAATATGCCTATTTCTTTTTCTGGTGCATGTTATTTCGTACGTATTCAAAAGTTATGATAACCGATCCAGCCGAAAAAGGGCTTCGGTCCCCAACACCGCTGTGCATGGCATTTTGTCAACACTGACACTTTTACTCTACGTATACGCACTCGTAGTTTTCGCAACTTTACTTGAACGTCCAACTCACCCATCCAGTTCTATTTTATGTTGCAGTTCTTTCGTGTTCAAAAGTTGTCAATTTCACCTGGAATATATAATATGTGTCTGCAATACAACTAAAATCGGGAACTACAGGCTCCATCATTGGGCGGGGTATTTACCCCACTCACTCCCCAACTTTCAACGTGTCTTTGCGTCTGAAGCTGGCCAGCTGCGTCGCCGGCTTCACGGTTCTTCTCTTCTATCATTCCACCCGTGGGTGCCTGCCGTGCGCCCCATTGCAAGACGAATCACTGGTCACTAGCAGTCACCCACTACTGCTGTATTACAAGAACGGTGGGAATGAGGAGCGTGACAGACGCCTTCAAGTGGTCAAACTCCTAACTGCATTAAGCTACTGCGTTGGCGGCGATCCGGGGTCACAAAGTAGGCTCTTCTCCCTCCCCCCCCACTACGGTTCTTGCTTTGCATTTTTATCGCGGGAAGGTTTCAGCACTTTCTTCCTTCGTCAACTCTCGTCGAATCCAACAGGTATACACCTGGCCAAAACCGGTCTCTGGTTATACCCATATTTGCCCCGTTTTTTGTTTCGCGATTAGTATAGCTCGCGAACCGTTCCCGAGAAAAATTTTCATATTATAATGAGGAGATATTTGATGCTGAGAAGGGCGCTAGCCCTTCGAAGCATCAATAGATGCTCTTCCTAATGGGTTGGGTATGTGCCCGTGGGGGTGTACCCCCCTGGTCGCGAACGGACACAAACGGACAAAAAACAGTTCTGAAAGCTGCCGCAGCGTGGCTTTATTTAACGAAAGCTTAATATTGAGGTTTGTCTGTCCCTCGCACTTCGTCTGCACTTCGCACTTCGTTCGCTTTGCTTTTTTTTGGCGCGCGACGCGTACACTGAACCGATTCAGACACGCTCGGGACTGATAGAGGCCCGCTATTTGTGCCGACCGTCCTGTGCTATTCGTGTCGAAAGCCGTGCCGAGATCGGAGAGCTAGGCGGTAGTGACTGCCCTAAACTGTTGCCAGTGCCAAATTGTGTCACTGGGATTTCTCGGCAGTTGTTGTTGTTGTTGTTGTTGTCTTCACATTAAACCCGTTCTTTCTACTCAACCACATCAGTACACCCAGTGCCTGTCCTGATTCCCAATCCTAGAGAGATACAAATTCTGTGGTCACAGACTGTGAAACAGAGAAAAACCAAAACAAAATAAACGCAAATTAATGGGTAAAGCAAGTGAGATGCGTAACGTATCGGGTACGAGAACACAGCGACACGAGCCGAACCAAAAAATAAGAACAAAAAGACAAAATAAAACAAGTTCTGAAATGAAACAGAATACAAATGACGCAGGGAGACAGAAGCGCCAGAAGCGCCAGAAGCGCCCCTAGACGAGCTAACTATTAATAGGCAGTAGTATATTAGCAACGATGAGCATCAGCCACCGGCAACTCTCAAGCAATAAAATATGTCGGGAGACATGTCAAGCAAGGCAAAACATGCGCTGTCAAGGGTGTAGGGTGGAATGTTCCACACTAAAAACTAGTTGTTTGGTGACAGTCACGGCATCTCAAGGCTGTCAAGGGTTGAAAGTGAAGACCACATTTCTCGGCAGTAGAGCAACAACGGTGATGATCGGACGAGAAGAGGAAGACCATCATCGCACACAACTAAAAAAGCAACCAGCACACACACCACCATCACCAGCAAACAGCCACAACGACGACCATTCACCACCACCGCCACCACCCCTGCCCCACGAGCCGCAGGAGCACCAGAAGTTGTTGTTGCTCGTAGTGGCTGGTGGTGGTTGGTGGTGGCTTCGTCCCGTGGTTTGGTGGTGGTTCCTGGTTCGCACTCGTTCAGCAGCAGCAGCATGTTGTTTTTTTACATCCGTACACCAGACCAGCGCTTGCCATATATTCCAGAACACTGCTGCTGCTGCTGCTGCTGCTTTTTTTTTTATGTCGGGAGACATGTCAAGCAAGGCAAAACATGCGCTGTCAAGGGTGTAGGGTGGCGTGTTCCACACTAAAAACTAGTTGTTTGGTGACAGTCACGGCATGTCAAGGCTGTCAAGGGTTGAAACTGAAGACCACATTTCTCGGCAGTAGAGCAACAACGGTGATGATCGGACGAGAAGAGGAAGACCATCATCGCACACAACTACAAAAGCAACCAGCACACACACCACCATCACCAGCAAACACCACAACGACGACCATCACCACCACCGCCACCACCCCTGCCCCACGAGCCGCAGGAGCACCAGAAGTTGTTGTTGCTCGTAGTGGCTGGTGGTGGTTGGTGGTGGCTTCGTCCCGTGGTTTGGTGGCAGGCAGGTAGGTGGTGATGGTGATGATCGATCGTGATTGTGTCGAACAGGAGGAAGACCATCATCGCACACAACTAAAAGCAACCAGCACACACACCACCATCACCAGCAAACACCACAACGACGACCATCACCACCACCGCCACCACCCCTGCCCCACGAGCCGCAGGAGCACCAGAAGTTGTTGTTGCTCGTAGTGGCTGGTGGTGGTTGGTGGTGGCTTCGTCCCGTGGTTTGGTGGTGGTTCCTGGTACGCACTCGTTCAGCAGCAGCAGCATTTTGTTTTTTTTTGTCCATCCCATTTCTTATCTGCTGCTGCTGCTGATGCAGAAAACAAAAAGACAATAAAACACGATTTCTGAAATGATACAGATTTTACGAAATACGAGCAAAAAGACAATACAAATAAAAACGAATTCTGAAATGATTCAGATTTCTTAGTTTGCATTTTTCTCTGTACAAGGTTTTTGCGCTGACACGCATCGCTTAACAATAAATGTTGGTGGGTGGTGTTGGTGATTGTGGGACTACCAGCCGAGGGACCAACCGACCAACCCAGTAAATCTCTCACCCACCACGCACACCCATCAATTACCTGCCGGTCAGTAAAAAAAGGTTTATGTGCTGACCCAAATCGCTTAGAATAAAAAACGATCCCATCAATGACAATTAATTGCAGGAACACAGCAAAAAGAGAAGA
>MEHQ01001850.1:0-54963 GCA_008828725.1 Saccharina japonica
AAGAGATAACGACGAAACTAAAATACAGGTATATACGTACGAGATATTGAGGTTTTGGATACATGTTAAAACATATATTCCACCCGGCCGAGCCATATTCAACACAATTAATCGAACATGACCAAACCATAGACTGAATTATCGTACGGCTGCTACAGTGCCGGTCTCGCTACGGCTCGTTTAGAGGGTTTCGTATATTGCGGACGGACGCAACAGAGAGTATAACTTTTATCGCCTATTTCGGAAACCTCCCTCGCCCCTCCGCTTGGCGTCGCCACTAAAGTAACACATACATATATAAGATCAAAGCATGGGCACCCTCAACAGCACCCTGTCTTCGAGACCTATCTCTTGCTACCGATGCGACTTCATCATTTCGATCCCATGATATGCACGCATCGAAAGGATGGGTCGCGGGACAGGACTCACCTGCCCTAGTTCGTCGTGCGGAAGCGTCTTGTGGAACGAGCCGGCGGACGACCGGTCTCCGTTGTTTGTGTGGAAGGTATCTTCCGACGCTTCGAACTCGATCTCCGCAAAGCTGGTTCTGAGTTGCAGAGCGTTTGCTGCTCGGTCGAAAGGCTGGCCGTCACGGGACATAGAGTACACGATAACGGCGAGAACAATAAAACAAGGGGGTTTTGCTACTTCAGTAGTAGTAGGAATATATCAGACAACAATGACAAGGAGGTGTGATTCTCAGCCGATTCGATTTCTCTAAACCTAAAATAGCAGTGCCCGCCAAAGGCACTGCCCCAACGCAACGAAACAAGTGGATAGGCGTTGCACCACAAACATCGTTTGAATAACGCGCAATTGCGCTTGGAAACCTCCACGATTTTCATTCTACGAAGAGGTTCCCGGCTTGTAGCTTGTGCAACACACCCGTCAAAAAACAACCAGCGAGATAGAAACCGTCTACGTACCCCTACCCATCTGCAGGTGATAATTGTATGGATAAAAGCGTATGGGGGTAGTCATGTCGTGCACGGGCGTATTTGTATGATTGGGAGGAGGAGGGTCTGGGTCGTTTGATAGTAGGAACTACTCGGTTTTGGCCGACGTTTATCATCACTGACGGGACCCGTGACCACCCATTATTTTTGTATTTCGCGAACGCCTCTGTACAATAGCAATCACGCTATAGCTGCACTAGGCCGTGGCATAATTGACGTGTATCTCAATGTTGATCGTTGGGAGATGTGTTGCAGGGGTTCTCGTGGCAGGAAACTATTACAATACAGAATGTTGTATTAGCTGCTACCCCCACACGACTGGTGCTACGGTAGGGGGGGGTAGCCTGATTTTCACTACCACGTTTACTCCACTCGGGCGAGTGGCTCTGTACCTCACTCAAAACTGGACGCAGGAATATGTTGTTGTCGCAGAGTAGCAAGCATACCATGGTGGTGCATATCTCGAAAACGTAAAGCGTTAAGACTTAAAAACAACGCGAAGAAATATGGTGGTCACTCGGCGGAGTGGCTCTCATCCGCTGAAAAAATGGACTTAAAAAGCGACCCTCCTACCGTAGCACCAGTCTGTTGGTCGTTGGGTGATGTGTTGCAGCGTGGCTCCCGCGAGGAAGCTCATACAATGCGGAATTACTGTATTAGCTGCTACCCTCACAGTACAGTTCAGAACACTACAGTGTAAAACAGTAGCGCGCGTTAGCGGTAACTCACGGTGCCATTGATGTCAAGAGCGTCGTCGTCCCTGGCCCGAATACTCTGCAATAGCCTGCTGTCGGATTTCAGTACTGCAGGTGACCCTGATCCAACACTCGCAGCGCCGCCCTGATGATGGTGCAACGCCGCTCCTGTTTCCGGCGATTGGCCATTCACCCCAACGGCGATGACGGCAGCAGCTCCCACGGATTGAACGAGCCCCTTCATGGTGCGTCGGAAGAAGTGATCCCGTTATACGCTGGTAGCTGTTGCTCTCGGGGACAATCTGAAGCTGAGATGAAGGGGGGAGCGGGAGCGCAACGTTTGGTCAGCGTCGCCCCTTGTCTGCATTGTATTGTTCGCTACTACTTGTACAACACGAGAAAACAAGTATTGCGTGAGACTACTACAGCTGTGTTAACTGGATGGAAGAAGAATGGGCTCCGAGCGTGGTTGTTGGTTGTCTTGACTACGGTCGACGTGCAGGTGACAGTGACCTCGCCATGCAAATACTTGTAAATACACCAGGCCAGAGCGCTCCAGATCGGCAACCTCAGCCACTGAGCGTTCTACACAAAATTTTGGTAGCATCGGCGGAGGGACCACTGGGCTATTGTGGATACAGAGTTGCCCGGAAACACTTTGGACTCGATGTCTGAAAATGTGTTGAGAGATCCGTGGTGACCGATATAAATGCATCATGTAACGCTACTTACTACACATACGATGGTGCACCATGTTTTTTTCTGAGCCTTCTCAATTAAGGAGCGTCATACCTCACCGAAAAAAATGATTTTGGAGGAAAATGAAAGTGCTGCGGATGAAAATCTCATTGCGAAGTACTTCTGAAATCATATTTTCGTCACACAGAATAGAAAGTCCGACGAATTTGGGTTAAGGAGCCCGATCGTTCAGAAAACGATTCAGCCAAAAGTGCTACCTCTACCGTAGCACGCGTCTTCTCTCACACAAGAAACCGATTGCCAAGGCCAAGTTTCCTGCTTGCAGTTGGAGCAGAGCTGCTCAGTGGTTGTCACAGTATATTAGTACTTCCAAGCACCAGTCACTTCAGCTTTTGGCATTGCAGGTACTCGCGAAAACCTAGTCGTTCCAGCGTGTGACACTCCTAGTACTCGCAGATCTACCTTCTTTCGTTTTTGATTCTCCACGAACTCGGAGTTATCCAAACTACTGGAGTACACGCGAGTCATTGACTGAGTACCAATGACCGGTACGAGCACTGAATGATGCTACACATACGACGTTTTCAGATGGTAAAGGGTGTCGACGGGTATAAATACCAAGCGCACACACCCAAATGGTCACCGGTCCTACTCATCACATACATACTAATATGTTAAGCCACAACATATAGACTTATCTGGTGAGTTCAAAAAGCTACCCTCTGCTGTCATCTGCTACAGCAGCATTGCTCGTGGTATGTCCTGTTACCCCATAATCATGTATGTGGCTTTGAACCTCAATCAGATATACATATGTTCATTCCCTTCCAGACCCGACAGCATTCGACACCTAGACGTCACACGCTGCAACCGAAATATTCGAGGTTAGAACATAACCACTCCAAATAATAATCAACCGGGGCGACCGGTTAATGACGCATGCTACGGTAAATAGAGGCGCACCTTGTTTTTTTTAAGTTCTTCACTTGAGGAGCTGTGTTCGAAGAACAAGTCAAAAACTGATTATGGAGACTTCTGAAAGTGTTTTTTTATTATGAATAGTCCAATGGCCTGAGAATAGAATGAAACAAATTGTAACACCAGGATCAAATTCGGACGATTTTGGGTTAAGCAGACCAATCCTTCAGAAACGTTTTGGCTGAAAAATACTACCCCTTTTGTAGCTGATATGCAATAAATGCACGTTTTCAAAATAAGAGACAGTAAATCAAAGCACATCCGGAGCGAGTGCTTGATGGATATTGAATTGCCTTTTGAATGAATAAAGCAAATAGAAAAACAACCCGGAACAACCTTGCTGTAATTTTTCGATAGAGTCGGTCTCACGAACAACTAAAGCACACTGGAGTGTGTGTTCATTGACTTAACCGTTATTAACCAATATAAGTTCCTACACCTAGCCATCTGATCTTTGTTAGACGATATTAAGGTTAGATCATTTCTATGTTCTATAGTCTTGAATACAAAACACGCTAGCTAAACCAATAGTGTCCGCTGCTCGAGTCTTACACTCGCTAGGATTTCTGAATAGTCGTGCTCCTTAACCCGAAATCGTCAGACTTTCATTCTTGAGTTGCATGTATTTTTATAGAATACTTCATTCATCGGCTTATATATCAGGTTTAACGTTTAGCTTCTTCCTTCTTCCAGACTATTTGTCTCGGCTAGGTTTGGTTCGCCTCCATCGTAGCATGCGTCATCGGTAGTTACGTTCCTCAGAAGGTCTCGAGAGGCCACAAAATATTGCCTTCAAAGGCAAGTACTGACTGCAAACCCTACCGTCGAATGGGCCAAGCGTCGCAACTATTAGTTATGATTATCATTTTAAACATCTCCTAACAACTCCAACACTAGTGCAAGCCGGGCCCGATTTTTCGATACCATGAGCTCGTTGTCTTCTGAAGAAAAGCCAACCACAATGTGCACATCGGAGCCACCATCAATCTTTATCTCTTCTCTGTTTTAGGAGCCTTGTTAGTCAGAAATAGCATTGATCAAAACTGCACCACCTACCGTGAAATGGGTCGGAATAGGCTCCGGCATACCTCGCTGTCTCAGTCCATAGCCATTACGATGGAGGCGTCTATTGTAGAAAATTCATGGCGAGAAGTCAGGAGTGTTTGTTTTTCGCATCGTTATGGCGTCTTCTAGGCTGTTGCATCGTAGATTGTTGTATATCCATGGCACGCCGCCCAGCTTCAGTCTCTCATGTGAAGATCGTGGTGTACTTGCGGGGTAACTACCGCAAGGTGCTCAAATGAAGTCAGACAGGCATGTTATCGGTCTGGTGGGGCCACAGCCTNACGTTTATCATCACTGACGGGACCCGTGACCACCCATTATTTTTGTATTTCGCGAACGCCTCTGTACAATAGCAATCACGCTATAGCTGCACTAGGCCGTGGCATAATTGACGTGTATCTCAATGTTGGTCGTTGGGAGATGTGTTGCAGGGGTTCTCGCGGCAGGAAACTATTACAATACATAATGTTGCATTAGCTGCTACCCCCACACTACAATGCAGAACAGTAGCGCGTGTTAGCGGCAACTCACGGTGCCATTGATGTCGAGTGCGTCGTCGTCCCTGGCCCGAATACTCTGCAGTAGCCTGCTGCCCGAGTGCAGTACCCCAGGTGACCCTGCTCCAACCTCCACAGTGCCACTCTCATAGTTCAACGCCGGTCCTGTTTCCGGCGATTGGCCATTCACCCCTGCGGCGATGACGGCAGCAGCTCCTACCGACTGAACGAGCCCCTTCATGGTGCGTCCAACGAACTGATCCCGGGGTACGATGGTGGCTGTTGCTCTCGGGGACAATCTGAAGCAGAGATGAAGGGGGGAGCGGGGAGCGCGACGTTTCATCGGCGTTGCCCCTTGCACGTCATTGTATGTTTCGCTACCAAGTGTACTACAAGACGAAAAACAAGTATTGCGTGGGACAATACACCTGGGTTAACTGGATTTAATATGTAAGGCTTCGACAGTGGATGTTGGTTGTCTTGGTGATTATTCGACGTGCAGGAGTCAGTGACCCTGTGTAACATCAATGCTTGCACATGGACGAGGCCAGAGCGCTCCAGATCGGCAACCTCAGCCACTGAGCGTTCTACACAATACTTTGGTAGCATCGGCGGAGGGACCACTGGGCTATTGTGGATAACAGAGTTGGGGAACACGACGTGTCTTTGATGAATCCCTATTGCGATTCCGACGTGTGACGCATACTGTATGAGCACCGGGCATGACACGAACGATACACTTAAAATAACCAACGGGCGCTACAGCAGTCACTGCAGTCTGAATTAGTTTGCTGGAGATTAATACTGCGTTCGCCACTATGCTTACTTGACTCAATGAATAGTACCGAAACCAGAATATCGAATGTATTATGTTTCTCTCAATATCAGACTGGCTTTCCTGTTTGCCTCTTTCTTTTTCCTGTGCAGGTGTCTTGTACTGTGTATCATTTGCCATATTTCGACGTGCAGCGCTTGTTCCAATCATACGATGCATATTGATACCAACGTACTGCTGTATGGATGAAAATAGCAAGAATTATGCTTGTAGAATCCAATTGCAAAATATTGGAATATTCGATTCCATGAACCATGCCTAAATATTTGACCAAGCTATACCAACAGTTACAGTGGTAGTGCGGGCTCTCTTATGGAAGACTATACCGATGAATGACTTTGCCGACTCCTGACCAACGTTTCACCAATCAATTACCCACGAAAAAACAAATACTCCAAGAGACATACATGCTACACAAGTCTGCCCTGCTGTGGCACTTAGCTATAAAATAAACGTAAAGATAATAACAGGCTCGCCGACAAAAATCCTCTGCACTGAGCAAGCCTACTAAATGTACCGGTATTGCGCGGCTATTGTTATTGTATTGGAGTCAGTATAGCATCCGCCGGGGGGCACGATTTCTTGATTTGTTTTTACAGAGCGTACCCCAAAATGTGAGCCGTTTTTGTTGTTCTTACCTTCGCTTTTGCATGTTATGTCTTATTCGTGGGTCGTTAGTACTGTAAACCGAAGATCCCGAGCGCAGGAGGAGTAAACGAAGCCCTACCATAACCATGTCCTACTACTGATCACTCCTACTATACCTTGAAGCACCGGAACATATAATATATCAGGCACATGGAAATACCGAGTGTATTCCAAATAGATAGGTCAGACGGAGCACGGTCTGTGTCACCTAGATCATAACAACCTGTGCATATCGTGCCCCTCTTGCGTCCATAGTGTATAACGCCTTGGAATGATGTTACACATAATAAACGTGTCTCCCCCCTTTTTTTTCCTGAACAGTTAATGTCTTCATCTACAGTAGTATGAAATAAACAACGCATGCGTCCTCCTGTTGCTACGATATTAATTAATTCCCACTTACTTTAGTATTTATTAGTTACGACTAAAGCATGCGTACAACTAGTAGTGTATGGTGCAGGTGCCACCCACGAAATCTAACCTATACCTAAACCTTGTATTAATAGATTATATGGCTCACATCCTGCGAAAATGACGACCTGGAGGTCAAGTGAATCGGCAATGAATGTACCTGCCCTGATAAAACAAAAAGGAACATGATGACGTGGAAATCGATGATTTATCTATCCGATGTGCGGTTTTGTTTTCGCTGAAAAATCAACGACGGCCCACACACAAAACAAGCGCCAGGTAATATATATGATAAGTTACGGATAGCCCGAATAATAGTTCAGGAAAACGCTGTTTAAGACAGACGTTCTTGTGTGTGGTGAGCATTTCCACGGTTGGGGTGCCACTATTTGCCTGACTAATACGGGGAACCACAGCAGTACCACGTAAATAGAACAAAAATAATGCTATTAAAAAATATGAGTCAGTTTGCGTTTACCGTAGGGCTTGTTCACTGTGGCCCGGTTATTTCAGATATGTTTAAACCTAATTGAGCTCCTCATGTGAACAACTACCGGTGAGAATGCTGCGTTTACTACAAATAGTATATTCGCACTAGGACTACAGGAGCGAATAGTGTGTAGGAATGCTGGTCCGGTTGCGTTGACCAACTACATCATATCTTAAGCTGAGTTGTGGAGCTCCTCACGATGATAGGTCAAGTCACAAAGGCACCAAGGCTACTACCGCGGTATTGCTCTCGTGCTTGTGCTCAGCAGTATGACTTAGATCGTCCGCCGCCAAACGTAACGAAGAAATGTACCCAGAAAAACAAACATTGACAACTCGACAACAACCATCGAATATACTGGTGGTATCTAACACAAACGATTAATCTCGAAGGTGATTTCCACTGTTTTGGCCAGCCACACATAGCAGTTAGTAAGTTGAGCGTATCAAGGCCTCTCACGAGATTCTAGCGGAGGAAAAACAAAATCCTATTGATTTCAAAAGAAATGGCCAGCTAACAGATAGAATGACAGATACACAGAACATTCTCCAAGACAATTTTTATTTTATAACTTTTGGGAGTCTTCTACACATGCGGGCCATACGCAACAACATACAATATTATGTTCGGTAGGGTACTCTGCTACCCGGGGGAGCTTGGTGGCCGTACCGAACTTACGGAAGTATCGGGTATCGGTATTGAACAAGTATCGACATTTCCTAAGTGGCAGGTAGCGGTATTGGGAGTTCGCTTAATAACATTCAGCAAATATCCGTACAACAGCAAAAGAAGCAGCAGGGCACAACAAACCTCATACTGGACCCTATCTCTCTTTCTTGATATGGCTAAGAAAATACGAAAAGGAGCGGTAAGGTCGAACAGGGTAAGTGCGATTGCGTTCCGTTGACTGCTGTTTTTTCCCGAACAGGAACGTTACCAATACTGAACGCGGTGTTTAAGAAATGTTGTTCATCGAGTCCCTTCCCAAAAAACAATCGATTTTATCACCTTCACCGTGTTCGTAAAACACGAGCGCTCAGAAACGATTGCACCCCTGTGCGGCTCGAAGTTAATTACGGTGTACGGTATAGCTGCATACGGAGCGAGGGGTGACTTGCAGAAGTTGACGGACTAAGCGAGTGTCGAGTTGGAGTCGTACTGTCAACAACCATCTCGAACGCACCAACAGTACTATACTGTTGTCTAAACGAAGCCAGGAAGTCCTAGAAACAGAGGCACGGGGTTGTAGGACGGATAATCTACAGTAACGATACACTGTACCCTGAACGGTTTGATGTGGTCTCGACTCGAGTACGGCCTATCTGTCGGTGGTGCAGCAAGCTATACTGATATACTGTACCTGGTTCGCCAAGCGTGTGAGAGAGGGCTTATGTTTTAAAGGTTAATTTTCACCTGATTATTGGAGCCAGACGTCTGCCCGGTTGTACACCGACTACTACAGCAGAACCTGCTGTGCACTGACCTGAAGAAAAGGTAGCGGTCGTCTGTACGTGCGCTGACTGACGAACGAAGAAAGCGCAGACCAGAAGAGAGCTTGCGCTGCTCTCGTTATTTCTTGCAGGAGTGATATATGTAGTGCCTCGAAATGTAGTAGTAGTCGATGCGTTGCGTGTAGGCTTCTAGGCTGGAGGAGAATGGGGAGTATGGGGCGTAGGCGCGCAGCACCATAGCACACACAACGCGTTCATGCGGGGCAAGGATACCAACTATGTGAATGTGTACCTGGATTGTGCACCGATAAATCTTGGAATGTTTCACGGAGGGGTCACAGGTCACACCCACCCCTGTTCGAAGTTGGCTGCTTATACCACCAAACAAGGAAGTGTTCCTAATTGTGTTGCTGTTGCCCCTGTATGACTTCTACGGTTCTGCTACTACTATTGCAGTACTGCTACTCTTACAGGACTGCTACTAATACTACAGCCCTTCTGTTACCACTACTACTACTGCTACTACTGTTCCTATTACTAACACAAACAGCCTCCGTTGTAGCTCCGCATGCGTAACTCGTCCAAGAAATATTTTTTCGCATTATCCGGGTTTGTTGCTGTAAAAATACCAGCCAGCCTGTGGTCACCGGTCCATTCGGTGAAAAGAGGGAACACGACGACGAGTACCACCAAAAATGGAACTATATCATGCTCTTATCTCGAAACAATATATCCGGCGATTGCATTATGATTGTGGCTCGTCGTGGTGTTGTGTTCTCTCGTATGCGGTACGTTACGTTACCTTTAATAATTGACGATGCGTATGTTTTGGGTTGCTCTGTTTCACAGTCTGTGACAAATATATTGTATATTATTGCATCTCTGTAGGATTAAGCATCACGACCGGCATTGGGTGAAATGGTGAAATAACGTGTTCTTAGTTCATAGTTGTGTTTAAAAAACGGTTTCATTCGAATACATCACAACACCAGTGAGTGTGCTGTTTAGATATTATACGAACGCCAGGACTCTATCGATAACGTTCCAGCAATGTTGTTCCGGGTTGATGTTTTGTTTTTACGTCATGGTATAAAACAGCAATCACCCATTCCAATTATTATCTTCGCCCTTCTTTTCTCTCTCCGTCTTTAGCCGTGACTATGGTCCGAGGTTACAAATTAGGCTCTTCTCCTTTCTCCCAAATTCGGTGCGTGCCTTACATTCTCATTGCTAGAATTTTTCAGCACTTTCTTGCCTCGTCGAGTCGCGTCGAATGAATGCAAGGAATACGTACAGAGATGTCAATTTCAGCTAGCCGCTACGCGATTCAATTTGCTTTTATATTCTACCTATTTTTCGGGAACGTTCATGCATCACATTTACGCCGGTCGCTCCGGTGGTCGATTCGGGGTGCTTAATACAGTACAGGACTCCGATGAAGAATTAGAAAGAGCTATCTGGTCCAGGCTGGATTTCCTATCGGAGAAAGTATCTTTTTACATAAATATATAAAAACGAGTCCTCAATTTATTTGTTTCCTCTTGATTTCAGTCTGGCTGTTCACGTTAGTCTCATCCACAACATTAGATTTCCTTCACCGTGTTGGTAACAAAATTAGGACCTGTACTGTAGAAGATGATAACTGGCGTTCGAATACGGGCGGTGTGGTATAGGTGAACACCTATGTCTCTGAACAATGTTCTTTGTCACTGCCGCGTAGTCGGGTGCCAGCAACAGGGGGTACGAGTAGCACGAGTATGCTTTTCTAGTACGAGACAGTTGGGTCCACCAGAAGCATGATGCAGCCTATATTGGTTCGTATATGTGATGAGTAACACCGGCGACCACTTGTGCGTTTAGTTTTTACGTCAAACCGTCTTTTCTGCACTGCCATCGACACCCAAAATGAGAGCACCTGGTGTCCATGTCAATTCGTCATCCTAGAGCTATGCGAGCTCTGTTGACTAAATGAAACAAACAACTGATCGCAAATACTTCATTCCAATACGGGAGGCAGAGTAGACAACGCAATGCCGTGTGCGCCAGGCGCGACATACGTACACAATACGAGTGACTTCGATGTGTTCAAAGAGAGAACAAACGCAAGAAGCACAGAAGAAGAAAACAAGAGTTTAATAAAAACGAAACAGATTTGTCGTGGCCCTCCGGAAGAGATGTGACCAGACAATACAAGAAAAAAACATAACCAACAAACAATACAACCACGAAAGCAGTATACTAGGAGTAACAACGAGATGACAATACATGCAAACCGAAGCAGAACTAAATATCTTGGAGGCATCAGTTTATATCATTACAGTAGTACTCTGAAGAAATTAACGTAAACCACAACTCGTGATAGGTGTGACAACCTGATAATCTGATATAATCGGCGCGGCGTTTTCGTTGACGTGGGAGCCGCGACCAGGGAGGGGTAGCGGAAACAGAGACAAAAAAAGTGTCGCCAACTGGAGTCTTCCGGTGTCGTGTCTGGTGCAACTACGAGCAACTATTATTAGTCGAAGTCCGGCGTGAAAGCGGGGCTCAAGACGGCTTAAGCGCAGAACCGATCGACGTGTTTGACGTTTTTTTGTTTTTCTTCAATACATATTCAAGCGGTTAGTTAACAACTTGGGTTATTTCGATAACATTATTTGCAACTTACAGTACAGGAAAGGGCACCTAATAAGAAACAGGTTTTTCGTATAATACGTACGTACAAGAAAGCCAGGCCGAGATTAGGAGGCACATATTGAATTCGGTAGTTTTTACATCAAAATTCGTGTCGAAAGCATCCTTTTTCACATAAGAAACCGCCTGTCTAGACCAGATTTCCTGCTTGCAGTTTAAGCAGAGCTGTGGAAACGTCGTCCCAGTATAAGTATCACTAAGCACCAGTAACTTCAGCTTTTCGCATTGCAGATACTTGCGAGGACTCAGTCGTTTCAGCTTTTGGTACTTCTAGTACTCGCAGATGCTCTATTGTTTCAGTTTTTGATTCTCCATGGGCTCTCGGAGTCATTTAAACTACTGTAGTACACGCGAGTCATTGACTGAGTATCAATGACCGGTACGGGTACTGATTGATGGTACACTGCCGACTTTTGCAGATGGTGCTGCTACGGCATCAAGTTGTCAATGGAACGTTCCTCGAGTTGAACGTGATATACTATGACGAGCGGATGCAAGATAGGCGTGATCAGTCTTGCTTGGGGGGGGAGAGTAACTCAGAGTAACGTCGGCTTTTTGTACGTCTGTGGTACTCGCGAGTACTTAGTAATTTCAGCTTTTGTATTCCAGGGATGTATATGCTCGCCATAATATATTCACTGTTAACGCTTCGACGTCACTTTTAGTGCGTATGGTATATCGTGCCTGTAGCTCGGGGCATTGAAACGTCTTATCTGCTTCCTGCATTCCAGTGTAGCATCCGTGTGGTGTGTTTGTTTGTTTTTTCCCGACCACAGAGCCTTTATTTGTATCTCTAGGATGAAGAATCGACACGGACACTACTGTAGGTCTTGTGTGGGTGTTTACGAAAAAAACTTTGACGAGAAGACATACACAAATATTCTACTCATCACATACTTAGTAATAGGATGTAGGCTACACCATGCTTCAGTTGGTTCCAACGCTGCCCACTGTTGTCCCTGGTACAGTACGACACGTTCATGCTTTCGCCTGTTGCCGCACGATAATATATGTGGCTATGAACATAAATCAGAGGATATATAGAAGTTCATGCCCTTCGTCACCCGACGGTACTAGACCACTAGATCTCACATGCTACAACACGCTACACTGTTCCAGGTTAGTTCCTAACCACTACTACTAGGCCGCCGGGGCAACCGGCTGGTGACACATGCTACGGTAAGGAGGTGCACCCTGTTTTTTTTTAGGTGCACCCTGTTTTTTTAAGCTCCTCTCGTCAGGAGCTTTACGCTAACCCGTAAGTCGAAAATTGATGATTGGAAGAAAATAAAAGTGCTACCTTTACCGTAGCACGCGTCTGGCCTACGAATACACACCAAAAACATTGCAACACAAGGATGAAAGTTCGACGATTTTGGGGTAAGGTCCCAGGTCGTTCAGGAACCGTTTCATCCGAAAAATGACATTTGTTTTTTTAATAGCACATGATACATGGTACGTGGACGTTTCAGAACAATATATGCTGCTGTAGATAGAAACCAAAGCACACATACACGAGAATAACCCGGAGCGAATGGCTGAAATGGATATCCGAATTCCTACCATTTATAAAAAACAAATTACGATGAAAACAAAACTTCGACCCGGAACAACCTTGCTACAGTAGAATGTTATCGATATAGTCCGGGTCTCACGAAAAATCTAAACGGCGGTCTGGTGAGTGTTGTATTCCCATCAAACCGTTGTTTCAACCAAGTGTCATTTGTGGATCTTCATCTTAGAGAAATACAATCACATTATTCGTACGGGGTAATATATACTGTAAAACAGTGAAACCCATAAAAATACTAATCGCGAATTATTGGAGTTAACGCGATTGAAATGCCAACACGTATCGGATACGATAATACAATAGCACGAGCCGAAATAATCAGAAACCAAACTTCGGAGATATTTGTTTTGTGTGTCAAAAAGCGAAGCGAACGCGTGTCACATAGAAATGAAACATCAACGACCCGGCCAGACCGTAAACGCCCCCCCTACTATGTTCTGGAACCAACGCCGCGGGGGCGAAATGGAAAAAGTCGTTTGAGTGTGATATATGCAATACGAGTGCTTTCCGAAGCAGGTCAACGGAAGATTTTGAAGACAAGCTGATGTGTGAGTAGGGACGTGCTGTGAGTAACAACGGCAAAACAGACAGAGTCATGCGCGGACAGAGAACGAAACAGGTTTAAGACGTTTCGCCATAAACAATATGAATCGCCACCCAGTTAGTCCAACGACCAACCGTGCTAGATAAAAAGTGGCGTGTGGTGTGTACGTTAGCTTTGCTGGCATGTGAGTAGAGTACATCAAGTACGGTGAGTGACGGGAGCAAGGCCATGGTAGGCGTGGTGCCCTATTGTCAGGGTTCATGGCATGATCAGCTCACTATCTGACTCGAAATATCATTCTGAAGACAATTAATCATGCAACCCGACCATATTTTCCATGTTCTACCCTTACCCACACAAACGCTACTGTAGCTTAAATGTCATACGTACCGATATATAGAGGTTTCTCACGTGACGTTTTCTTGCTGCCACAGAAAACTGCCACAGAAGGCGAATACTAACTGCAACCCATACCGGGGGACGAGCCGGGGGTAACGGCTATTGTTCATGAGGCTCCTGTACACCCATCCCAAAACACTTCGACATTAATATATATTGCAATCCAAGTCCGACGTTTTCAATGCCTTGAGGTCTGTGTCTTTGAAACGAAACGCATTCACGATTTTTCGATATCTCGGGTCCACCGACGTTGGGTATAGCTCCTCTGTTTTTTCAGAGCCTCGGTAAGTGAGAATCTATATGGCGTAGGGATGCAACATCTAATGCACAACTGGCCAGAATAGGGTCCGTCACACATCCCTGTCTCAGCCCATTCTAGACAATACGATGGAGTCATCTCTTGTAGAAAATGCCCGGCAAAACATCTCGAGTTTTTATTTGCAGCGTTATAACACCGTCTAGTTTGTTGAACCGTCCATCGTCGTATCCCAATTGTACACCGCTCAGCTCTAGCCTCTTATGTGAGCCTCGTAGTTTGCTTGCGGGGTACCTACCGCAAGGCGCCCAGACGGAGTCAAGCAGACATGTTATCGGCCTGGTGAGTTAGCAGGCTCTAAATTGAAGGCAACACCCGATTCGCTTCGTAGGCCCCCCAACTTGTTTGGAGATCAATGTCTTGAACGTATAAGTATTCGGGGGGTGATCTCGATTGGTTGGTCATGGTTTCATGTTGCGTTTCCATGCACTAAGTATGGTCTCGTTCCCCCAGGTGAGTTTGTGACAGTGGTGTACACGTCCCACCGCGCCATCGGTTTGGTAGATTTCCGTAGCTCCGACCTGAAGGACAGAGCACAGACAAGTGGAGTCCTCCGAATTGTATTTTATTATGTTTCGATGCTGGTCGTATCCGTGCATACGGGTGGTATTGACTTCCGTGGGTGTTCCTTAAACGCATAGTCGTACATCCCATGCCAACAGAGTTTATATCTAACGCCCGACCAACCCCATGCACGACACCAGGTGGTCTTAAGACGACACAAGTAACCGCACTCGGGCATCCCGTCAAGGCAGACGAAACACGCAAGATGGACACGACCGACTCCGTCGCTGGTCTGTTCACAGCACGGTCTCCGCACCCTGCCCCGTGCAGTTTTTACTCTACATCAAGAACTCATTATTTTGAAGTACATGTAGTATCGGCAATGCTTTTCAGCACAGGCTTAAAAATACATTATTCATATAAATAGTATTTCATGTACGGACCTTGACGATGCTAATCAAACATTAGCCGTTTCACATACACGGTAAACACAGTATTTGTCACAAAGGGTTAACGCGAACCCGGCTGAACCCGACCACACACGGGTTAGCTGTACTTGTTCACAAGCCTACAAATTTGGCCGGCAACCGCAAACACGAGAAAAAGTCAAGTCCAGCTCATATCTACCTGTAGGTACCACAACAAATAGAACATGCAAGAAAATCTAGCCTGTTACCACATGGCCGCTCGGAATGAACCGTAGGACTCGGACAACTGCTAAAACACGACTGCATCTACATAGATATACATGTAGAAGTATACATAACTGACGTCTTGGTGTCTTAGACCTCCGCCGATTTGCATGTAGAAGTATACATAACTGACGTCTTGGTGTCTTAGACCTCCGCCGATGAGCCCTCCCGTCGATATGAGGTTATAACAGCATATCCCGCTGGCCGGGGCTCAATCACATGCAGCCTCAGACCATTAAGACCCCGAATGGTAGAAAACAATTAACACACACCAACGCCGAGATATCCTCGAGACTACGGGCTCCTGTTCCAGGCAGTACCCTGTACTGCCAGCTTCAGCCCTATCTCTCTAGTCGCTGCTAGTTTACGAAACACGTCCTCCGGATTACCCTGTCTCTGAATCAACGTCCGCGCGACCCCCCCCCCACTCACCGGCTGCTAGGGCATTGGCGGCCCTAGTATTGCAGCGGTATCATATAGTTCCCAACTTCAGGATCCCTTTCCGCCAGACGTATTTAGGCCAACACGTACTACTGTACCTTTATCGTGGAGCGCGTCCTCTTGGTGACGGAATCGTCAATCGACTGCACACTACACTAGTGTACACTTGGTCCAATACATGAATGTGAAGGACCTTAACATATCGGAAGCGTTTTTTATTGCTCGGGTTTCCCGTCACACACACATACACATATGAGTGCGGCCTACAAGCACCGAAAGTGCAAAGTCTACAGCACCGATGCACGATTGGCATGTCTGAGGCTACTCGATCCAGTAGCGGCACACCCCGAATCACCACTTACTTTGATGAGAATGGACGTATAACCCGATCCACGTCCATGCGACCTACCAGTGCATATTACGAGAATTTCACCGAAGAACACTAACTGTATATCTATCACCTTAAGTACTGCACAGTAGTTTGCCGTTGGACTAAAGACGGCACCCCTACCGTACTTTAAGCGTTTCAAGCACAAAACAAATCATCCGTTGAGCATATCGTCATCTTTCGGCTGCTCGGCCTATTGTGCTGTGTGTTTAGCTCGTGCTGCCCTTATCTCGTCATTTGTCTTCAAGCCAGGGACACACTCGTACTTTCCGGCAGGAACATTCGGAGTATACATGCTACACGCGTTCCCGCTGTCTAATGTACAGTAGCACCAACAGAGTGCCAACACCATCATCGACAACAACAAATAGGGCGTTCGATACGTGTGGTCAACTTTCTTGCCAGTAGTATCACAGGGTTTCATGTATTATTCCCTCTACAAAGACTTGCCAACAGACGTGGGTGGCCCGATAGGCTTTCGCCTGCTTCGCACAAAATATCCAACAGTTTTACCAAACCCCACAACCAGCATCACAGTGTTACTCTTACTGCCACGCGATGGAATAGCCAACCACGTCGCACACAACGCGTTGTTACTATGTTATACATGTGTGTTAGGCTCGTTTACCTCTTTGCCCTGAAACAACCCTCTCCCGCCATACAAAGGTCGGCCAAGTATTATGTGCGCAACTCACATCTCCACCCCGAGACGACATCTCACTAGTACTGTAGACTAAACACCATGTACAGCAAATATCGATACAATGTTTGCATCACAGCAGATGCGACAAGGCAGCGAAGATGTTGTCCATATCATGCTTCGCGGTAGATCGGGGTTGTCTTTATGGATATCACAATCCAACGCTAGCCCCCCTAAGGATACAGAAAACGCTTGCGTTGCTTTAAGGTTTGTATTCGTTGTGACTATCACGAGTCAACCGCCTGGAAAGTCTCGTCACTGTGTACACCGTGCCGTATATACACGTGCTAAGCAAACCTTTTATCAAACATTCGCTACATTACACTGTCACCACATATTATATCCGGAAACAAGCACATGTCCCCCTACGTCATACTCCTGCTGAATGTCGCACAACTACCCAGTATCACGCTGTTGACCGTATAGATGCGTAGCCGTTGTCTGTTAGCACGCGTCAACCCCCTGGAAGTTCTCCGAGCTGCATTTCTTGTCGTTTACGAAAAAGGTGCCGTTCGATTCGATCCTGAGGATTTCGCCAGCCATGAGCCGGAACTCGAAACCCCCGCTTTCCGGGAAACCCATGATCTCCTGCAAACACAACAACAAGAGAGCCGGACGCAGCAGCAAAAAAGGCGTTATATATAATTGGAGCGTACGGCATATTGTTTTCCGAGTTTCGGTCTCCCTTAGAGTATTTGTCTTCTTTCTGAGGATACTTTTACCTGCCTGGGTAACTCGTACCTAGCTTGGTGGAACATAATACCCGTACGTGAGCCATTGAGGACTCCCCCTCGCCGTTTTCCTGAATGTATCAGGTATAGTGTACTTAAATAACGAGTACGTAATAGATTATGAAATAATACGATTCCAGCGATGATGGCTTTGTTCGTCGGTTTTAAGGAGACCCATCAATGACCAGTATGTGAACCATAAATTGCTCTATATGTTATATACCCCTGTCGGACCACGCATCCGACCCGGAAAGCGCCAAGGCTAACATTGTTGGGACGAACGTACGCGAAGAGATGCCGACTGCCGAGTCAACACCTCGACCTCGCTAGTTGCTACTGTATTGATTATCCTCTTCGGTGCTGCCGCCTATTGTAGTGATCAAATAGACTTTTGAAGGAATCATTCTAGATATTATATTTTCGGTGGAGTTTATGTGACCATTGATGTAGCGTACAACCGAGTAGGCCGCACCAGCCATGTCGGGCTCGAACAACGTCTTTGTTGCACCGTTTCCTCGTTCGTCCTGCGTCGTCGGAACTTTACAGCCTCGACATGAGCTACGCAGACGAGGTTGTCCCTATCGTGTACTACTGTTGTACGAGACCCGACATTTTTGCTAAGACAGTATTCGTGATACCTGCTTGGCTTCCGTACCGACAACCAAAGCCGATCGAACATGACCGATCGAGTTCATCACTAGTCGTTACAATACGTCCAACGGGCACCGTTGGGAGTGTTTTTCTGTTCCCGATTATTCACCTGCTGCAGCAGCCGGACAGCGACGATCTCGCCGAGGAGGAGCCCTTCCACGCTGTCGGTGCGGTAGTGAACGCCGCACATTTGCCTGAAACCCCACAACAAAACAAAACACATGACCACAAACAGAGCAGCAACGAATAGTGCGGGACGGGATATGTTGGATGCAATACACCGCCTTCCCGAACAGATATTGATAAAGGGCGTGGACATAGAATATCGTGTCTTTTACACAGATACACTTGCCCAAACGTGAGGTAGCGGTTACTTGTGATGACACTAGCTACATGTTCTCCTCCCTTCCTGCACCTGCCGAACGCGACGTTGACGGCGAGCTTGTTGATTTCCCCCTCGAAGGTGAGGCAGCCGTCGTATGGCAGAAGTTCCAACCCTTCGTCGTCGGGGAACACGGGGTTGTTGAAGCAATCCGACCCCTTCTCCAGTCCAACAAAAGCCTGCGGTACACATACATGCAGATAATCGGCTGAAATTAATTTAAAAAAAAACAGACTTTTTTTATCGATTATCCGTAGTATATAACGTACTACGTCTGCAACGCTGGTCTAGCCTCAGTCAAAGTGATATCGGCGCCTAAACGACGCAGGCTGCAATCGGTTGTTTCCTAACACAGTTTTGGCGCAATTGTTCCTGACGGTGCTTGACACTGAAGACCGACCGAAGTACCACCGTCACTCCATGATCAATGTTGTAGAACTTTACTACATAATACTCAAAGTACACTATCCTTCAGGTTTGGACGCATCAAAACGCTTTTGACCAGTAAAACTCCTTGACTACCTCAACTGAGAAAGTATCTATTACTCTGAAACTATCACTTACTATAACCTGGTATATGGTATGGAACAAGGGCATTCAGAATGTAGTCGGGTCGACGAAGAGCGAACCGGTTGCTTCGAAGGTCATGTTTCGGAAATGCGATTACCGCTCCTCGTGCGACGAATTTAGACTAACTGACACCGCTTCTACCGTGGAATTGCTTATGTGCCAAACTGTTGATCGCGTTACGCGTGCCATATATCCAAAAGGGCTTTAGGATGTGACCTCGAACTTCTTAAGTTGGCGGCCTCTGGTAACATGTACAGTAGTTGCTACCGCTACTATACTGAATGTAATTGTGTCGACAGTGACCTTAGGTAGGCGTACAGGAGCGTCAAGGTGGTTTGACATTCTACGTGGCTACCAGGCGTGCCCATATACTACGCACACCACACAAACGGTTCGGACGACCACTCTGACAGACAGACTCTTTACTCGCTAGTAACCGTTACAAGAATCCGTCTCTAGTGCTTCAAGAAACCTCTCACGTATATATGAGCCAGATCCTTTGACCAGACGTTGGCTAAGATTTGGTGGTCTACATGACAGCAGAAATTCACCTTGAGTACGGTGGCGAACGCTCCGTTTTGGACTGCGTGTCCGGCGGGGTACGACGGGTGCGATGGCGATCCTTCCCTAACGGCCTGTTCAATACATGCACACAGGACAACCATTGTGGACGTAAGGCAATTCAGACGTAAGGTTGATGTCAAATGCGGCGACCAAGACGTGTATACTTCATGCACGGCTTACGGTAGTTACGTTTCAGATAGCACCTATGTCTTCGCAGTCGCAATAAGAAGAAGCCACGTGTTCCATGTTGTCGACTGGGAGGACTGCTTGTAGGATTGCGGCTCGCAAATAATTCGCGTGAAACGGTGAATCGCGATATAGCCAGCATATGCCACCAAACGTTTGAAGGTAGGTCTGTAGTATTTCGGGCTACGTTTTAGCTGCTTTAAAAACCCAAAGTAATCATATGATAACTCCCAACCGCGGTGTTCAATCTGCCAAGAGTGAGTGCGATAACAACCGCGGTCTAGGGCTGCGATGGAGACTAGAAATGTTGATAAGTTATAAGAACACCCCTTCCAGCTCAGAGAGGTGCCACCTATACTCGACATGCTGTCCGCTCAAATCACCATGAATGACTAACGAAGGTCCAACCGGCGGAGCAGTCAGGGTGGCGAACCATGTTAGCCGTTATACGAAACAGCGGTATCAGTACCCGGTGTTTCGTTGTCCAACCTCATCACTTGCGTCACAATTATAGGTGCTACTCTTGTGTAGACCATCATATACAAATGTATATAGCTGCCATCACCTGGGACAGAAGGTAGGTGCGTCCCATCGTGGCACCAGCCCCGTTAACCTCTTCGTTTCTCGATGCCACTCTTTCCAGGAGCTCCTCGTTTTCGAGAAGCGACGCGTCGAACTCTACATCGAGCTTGCCTAGTATGACATTGTGCAGGGTTCCAGCTACGGCCTGTGGCATTCGTTCAACGATCGGAGACACATAAAAGGGTATACCCGACAGGGTGGTGCGGCGGATCAAGGAAGAGGTGGTAAGGTGATGTATTCTCAGGCGGGTCGTGGGGTGGGCGAGAGAATGCCGTGGTTTCCCTGGGATGTTTCCATGGGATACCATCCATGGATAACGGTTCGCCTAGATCACTCGCCGGAAGGTGTATTACTACTATAATAGTAAGTGCATGCCGCGATTAAGAAAACCATAAAACACAAGGGAATGATCGCGAATTGCTTAGACGCGCCTACGACACCTCCGTCCCTTTCTTTCGACTTGCATTCCTTCCCTCCGAGTGCGTGCGGAACGGTTCAGATGGTACTCACCTCTGGGCGTGCGAACAAGTGCACGTTCCACTTCTGGTACCACGAAGATCTCTGGGATGCTTCCGCGGCGCCGAGAACTCTCATGAGGTGGGACACGCCGAAGCCGGGGAACCCCCTCTGGCGACTGCTTGTCGCGTACGGCCCGTTGGCACCATTGGTGATGGCCCCTTCGCCGAGAAGGATGAGAGCCCCTCGGAAGGCCTCTCTGCGAGATGGGAAAACGGTTTATGTCGCATTTGGGTTTTTGTCGGACTCTTAAATGCTGTCATTGTCATCCTTGAAAACAGAACGTTACATTATGCAACAACCTGTGCATAGTTCGATCGAGGCAATTTTGACAACTATCATACGGTAGGGGTTGCACGTGTTGGCTCAATCGTTCCTGACGAGGTGGGCTCCTGCAGTGATAAACTACCGGTCCGCGTAAAACTTGTATCTATATTAGCGCTAGCTTGTACATTAAGTTGGTTGGATTGCGCTAAACAATTATGCTGGAGGTCGTGTGTGGGTTTAGAGAGTAAGCTCCTCGCGTGAAGAACTAAAACAAACATGACTCCCACCCCTATTGATGTAGCTTTGTTTTCTGGTGGAAGAGCTAAGGGCAAACTCCTCGAAACTCGTGCCAAATACGGTTAGAGTTCGGTACACCCACTCCATCAAACGTGTATCGGTCCGCAACGAACGTGCAAGTGGCTAGAATAGCTAGGGAAGAATTGTATTCCACCACATGCCGCGATATGTTCCTCACGTGTAGATGGTGTCGGTGGCCACCAGCCTCGATAGGTCGCGGGCGTTGCGGATGTACCGTTTCACCGTGTCCTCCCTTTCAGGCTCCTCAGGCATCAGACCGTTCTGAACGGACAATGAAAAGAAGGGAGAAACATCTGTTTATGAACTTACGACTTCTAGACCACGGGATCACGGAAACGAGAACAACATAGTTCTGGTACCACCACGCCGCTCGAAGCACCCCCCCCCTCCCACAAGGAAGATCCGCGGCATATGTTTATGAAGTATTCTTATAATACCGTGGCCTACAGTCGCCTTCAATCAACTAAGAGTAGACTTGTCGCCATGCTATGAGGAGTAGGGCACATCTGGGACGCGGATGTACGGTACCAGGAGAACGCACAACGACATTGCTGCTATCGCCTATTTGTGTCGCTGTCTCCCTCGTAGTACAAAGAGTTGTGTACAGTAGTACACCTCCTTGGTCAAATGTGGTTACGTCGTTGGCCCTATGTGGCGATGTAAGGCGTTACCTCCATTGTTTATCCCTCATAACTACTCCGCACATCAAGAAGAGCATAAAGGGCATCTTGTCTGTTACTCGACAAGTTCAACACTCGAGGTACCACTATTTAGGGGAAACGATTTCCAACTGGCGGAACCCCGTAGCCCAAAGTTGTCTCAAACGTTGTGTGGGTTTCTGCAACATGATTCGGTTTATACGTAGGACATGGTCTTGTTCATTGGCTCGAAGCTTGAATGCCCTCAAAAATCGGTATTTGGCGAGGTATGGAGCTCCTCAAGTGGTCAATCTCCGAAAACCAAAATGATTGCATCTACCCCGTCGCACGGTGTCGTTGGCTAACCTGAATGTCGAGCCACTCGTCGAAGTCAGTCATGTAGTCCGCCCCGGTTTGGAAGGTCGTTTGCCGAGGCGTCACCGTCAATGAGTCGATCGTGAAGTCCTTCACAAGCAGCTGGGGGTTTTCACGAAAATAGTACCCAACATTCAGGATGAAGGGGAGCACAGTTTAGGAGGTGCCCCTAGATTACTATTTCACTAGTAATGGCGGAACCATTCAGCAGCAAAGCGATGTCAGATTCAGAAAGGGCCTGTGTAGCGCACGTTTGACCAACTTGACCACACCTGTTTAATCGCCACTAAATTGAGGCCGGACCGAGCGCAAGCCAATGCGATAAAAATATAAACTTGGAAGCACACCAAAGGGTTAATGTCCACTGTGATACGAGCAGGAATTTTACTGGTTCACGTTAGATGGTTTGATCGGGTCTGCTTGGCAACTGTAAACATAATGCTAGACACGCGAACCATACAAGAGTTAAACGGAAAACTCGATATCGCCGACTTTGGAGCTGCTACACCTGATGAATACTTAGTGAACAACACAAGCATGGTGATGATTGAATCACAAGGCACGGAGCCGGACCCGCACTACTAGCCTGGGCTGAACCTCTTCACCCTCGCCCCACCTGGGAGATCATGGGTCCCGTTTCAACACCAACAGCCGTGGATCGGAACAGTTGGGACTGCGGGTCCGCCCGGCCATCTGACCCGACGGCCACCCCGTTCATGTTAGCGAAACCTGGCATGGTGGCCAAGTTGTCTGCGGGGTAATTGGTGGTGAGGATTGACAAGGAATGGATGGAAGATGGTGGGAAAGGGGTTGAGGGTATTCGCAATGAAATATTAATTTCACACACAATCGCCCGACATCAAAATGGGTTTGGGGGGCGTGTGGGGTCTTAGTTTGGCGAAGGCATACCTAGTGACGACTTGGAACGCCGTTGAACATTGTCACTGTTGACAGGTGAGCAATGAGCGTGTACCGTGTATGACTAAAGTGCAAGAGGGTTGACGTCTAGTATGAATGGCTAGGCTGTCAACGGACACTGGGTGTAATGCGCGTGACATCAAGACAAGGGGAGACATCATTGCACTACCGATATTGTCTTTTATAGCAGTCGATACAGCGAGGTAAACAGTTGTGTCGTTGACAACGCGAAATAAGTGCGGCGGTATCGCCGACCTGCATCCTACGTAGTGCTATACCAAGGAGGGAGTAAACTAAACAGCTGTTCATACGCGAGACAGCCACGTGGAAAACCTCTGATGTATTGACCAAACGCCGAGATAGCGTCAAGGCAGTATCTAGCAACAAGTGAGGATTCGCCGGGTAGAACGCCTGTGGAAGGGCACAACGATGTTACCTGCGGCGGCGATCGTAGCCTCGTCTTCGCCGTACTGGTTGAAAGGCACATCCCTCGTCAAGGCCATCCAGTACAGCTCCGCCATTTGAGCAGCCTGCGTTCGACCGCGGCAAGGATTTTATTGGTTTGGCAAAGTTACACAGGGGTCAATTGTGATGGCTGATTTATATGAGCGAACATACGAGCACAAGGGTTGGAGAGAAGAGATCGTTTCCCTAGAACATATGTGTCCAGTTCTGCACCAGCTGGATTACAGCCCCTTTTCCATGGACCATATTTCGGCCAGACAGCATCGGCATGTAAAGGCGAGATATTGGTATATGCGGCACCACGGTGTACTGGTCGGAAATGTGTCGATCGTCCTTATATACGCAAGGTGTCAACACCAGACACTCTCTATCCACTACTCGACCGAGCATTTCGGCATGAAAAAACAAACTGGCTCAGACTCGTGCTATTGTATGGGAAGGGCACGAGACGCATGCTGCGGTAGATTTTCACCATACGTTTTTCTGAGTATCTTCCTTTGAGGAGCGTTATACTAATACTAGGTACAAACAAGTGATATTGGAGGAAACTAAAAGTGCTCCTACGCGATGAACATTGCAATGGCGTAACTATACACGGACAGGACTGCCACGAAAGGGTGAATGGCCGACGATTTACGTGCCTAATGACCTGATCATCCGGAAACCCGGTTTTCCAAAACCCGTATACCCTCATCGCAGCATGCGCCACCATTCTGATCGTGTGGGGCCTCTTCACATGAGAGGTTCAATGCCTGAAATGACACCATGACTGTGACAAAATGTACTCGTCTATCCTGATGGGACATCTCCATGATCTAATAGGCGTAGAACAAAAACCGAAACACTGTGCACCACATACGGAATACCGGGTGTAGACTTTGGCTTGCGGACCGTGTTGATTAGTCGAACATGCTTCAGTCCACAAGTGATTCCACCCTTATTAGACATAGACGGTGGCCTCACCAGGTCCTCGGAGTTTAGCGCTGGTGCCTCCGGCACGCTCAACGCGGAGCTGGCAAACGTGTGATTCAGTGACGAAACCCGGAGCCGTAGAGGCGGGGATTATCACAACCCGTCATCACATGAAACGCATCAATATTCCACCGCCAGGTGTATGTCCGTTGTAACACGGATGTCGAGGATGTTGCGAACGCGAAAAACACGCCCCGATGGTGATGGTGGTGGTAGCGTCCGATGCGAGCACAAACAGTAGTTGGCCGCGCAAGACCGCGCACGCGTTTACCGATGTCATTCGGGAGTCGGACGTATGTCAACAACCCAAGCAGGAGCAAGAGGCGAAGAAGGGAGGAAGGGATAAAACAACGGGGAGAGCGGGGCCAGTGGGAGGGGAAACAGCAAGTAAGACATAAGGATATATAGACACCTTGAACGATAAGCTCTCACAAGCTTAAGTGCACTCTCATGGATCCCGATCGCACATTACGGGCTTTAGCCGAATGTCTTGCAGCGTCAAAAAGGTGTATGGCCTTCTTCACGGCGCCGATAGCGCAATAAATCTGCCGTGCTGCACCCTAGGACCATTCCATGGATGAAGTCAACATGAATAAGTACCGCTGAACAAATACACTTCTTATAACAATGGATCTGACATATCTGTCGATAGCGTCCGCAGGGAAGTCATGAAAGGTCTACCGTCACAGCGACGATATTGCTTCAACACGGTCTACGGTCCGATCAGCTCGCGAAGCTGTCTACCAGCTAGAAAATTATTTCAGTAATCGAGGAACCCCACATTTTAAACAGGGCTGCATGTTGCGTAATTCGAATGGCACCTGGCGGGTCCGGCCATGTCGACGGCGAGACCTCCGATAGGTTGGATCAGAAATCCGGCTCCATCCCCGGCCGGAACCTCTTCACATTTGTCAAAGTCGCCTTCAGCGATGCACTCTACGAGGAGGTCGAACGCGGCGGGGTCCACCTGGAATACATGTGTCGTACGCGAGGGAGGAATAGCGAAGTATAATACAGGTATATACGTACGAGGTATTGATGTCTTGGATACATGATAAAACGTTTTTATCCACCCGACAGAGCCATATTCAACACAATTAAGCGAAAATGATATAATAATATATCGACTTATCTTACGACCAATACCGGTGCCGGCCTCGCTACGGTTTGCCGAGAACGTTTCGTAGGTTGTGGACCGACGCAACATAAATTAGAAATTATATCGCCTATATTGAACACCCCCCTCGCACCTCCGCTTGGCGTCACCATTGAAATAACGCACCCATATATAAGATTATTGCATGCGCACCCTAAACAGCACCGTGTCTTCAAATTATATTTATTCCTATCCTTGCGACTTCATCATTTCGACCGCATGATATGCACGTATGGAGTGCATGGGTCCCGGAGCAGTACGCACCTGCCCCAGTTCGTCGTGCGGAAGCGTCTTGTGGAACGAGCCGGCGGACGACCGGTCTCCGTTGTTTGTGTGGAAAGTATTTTCCGATGCTTCGAACTCGATTTCCGCAAAGCTGGTTCTCAGGTTTCGAGCGTTTTCTGCTCGTTCGGAAGGCTGGCCAGCACGGGATAGACGACACGAGAACGGCCAAAACAACGCAAAAGAGCATTGTGCTACTTAAGGAGTAGGAATGTAACACAACAACGGCAGTGGGTGTGATTCTCAGTAGATACCGTTTGTGTACACCTTACATAGCAGTGCCCGCCGAACGCACTACCCCCACGCAGCTAGATAAACAAGTGGGTAAGCGTCACACCGCAAATACATCGTTTATACAACGCCGATGCCGTCTGAAAACCCCCACGCCGTACGTATCCACCACGTTGAATTCGCCGCTGTTACCTAGTACAACACACCCATCGAAATACAACCACACACAAAGCAACCCTCTAACTCTTTGTACCCATGTTCCGGAAGGGACTGTGTGCGTACAAGTGAGGAGGGGGGGGGGGTACTGATATTGTGCATGGCCTTAGTTGTATGACCGGGAGTAGGGGAGTCTGGGTTGTTTGGTGGTAGGAATTATCTTTTTTTGACCCTAAGGATTTCCTACTGACGGGACATGTAACCTCCCAATATCGTATACGTCTCGCAAACGTCTCTGTGCAATAGCGATCATGTAGCACGTGGCATACATGGCGGTTTCGCTGAGCTTGCACGCTATATCCCAAACTTTGTCGTTGGGTGATGTTTTGCAGCGTGGCTTGCGCGAGGAAGCTCATACAATGCGGAATACTGTACTAGCTGCTACCCTCACAGTACAGTTCAGAACACTACAGTGTAAAACAATAGCGCGTGTTAGCGGTAACTCACGGTGCCATTGATGTCAAGAGCGTCGTCGTCCCTGGCCCGAATACTCTGCAATAGCCTGCTGTCGGATTTCAGTACCCCAGGTGACCCTGCTCCAACACTCGCAGCGCCAGCCTGATGGTTCAACGCCGGTCCCGTTTCCGGCGATTGGCCATTCACCCCAACGGCGATGACTGCAGCAGCTCCCACGGATTGAACGAGTCCCTTCATGGTGCGTCCGGAGAAGTGATCGCGGGATACGCGGGTGGCTGTTGCTCTCGGGGAAAATCTGGAGCAGGGAAACAGGGGGGGGCGGGGAGCGCGAAGGTTTGGGTCAGCGTCGCCCCTCGTCCGTCTTTGTATCGTTCGCTATTACCTGTACTACAAGAAGAAGGCAAGTATTGCGCGAGACACTTCGTACATACAGCTGGGTTAACTGGATGGAAGAATAATGGGCCCGAGCGTGGTTGTTGGTTCTCTTGATTTACGGTCGACGTGCAGGTGATAGTGGCCCTCTGTGCCGCAAATGCTTGTAAATACACCAGGCCAGAGCGCCCCGGGTCGGCAATCTCAAATCACTGAATCACAGACATGAGCTACAGTGGAGAGTAACGCTGGGGAACACGACGTGTCTTCGTTCATTGATTTTTCTACATCCGACTCGTGAGGCCCTCCGCTAACAGTATAGTGCCGTATAACAGCACGCAAATATTGCACATTCCCGTCGGACAAGCTTGGCGGCTTTGTTCAGGGTCAAGTAGCGTCGTATTCAGGAAGAGTCTCAGCCAACACTTGAGGTGTTTCTGTCGTTGCACGCGTCTAAAGTGTATGCTTAACCTCTTGTAATCGTACAGTAGATGCTGTTCGCAAAACTCAGCTAACCAAATAAGATTGAGATTAATGGCATTGATCGGGTATTATTGTAGTTCCTCACCAGTTGAGCAACCATGTCAATCAAGACATGTTTGCCGTCTACATAATAAGGCATTTTCCTTGTACGGTAAAAAAAAACATGATATATACAACTACAGTGCCGTCGCACGCGTCCCTACCAAGCATTGTCGGTGTACGCATATATATACATTGTATAATATATATTTACATATATATGTTTCCATTCCTGCCGCGTTCTGGATAAAGTCGGCTCGGAAGTTCTTCCCCACCCCAGGGGCGCGTGTGTTATCTCTCGTATTGCAGCATTGGTCCCTGTATAGTGCATGTATGCGCCAGTCACCACCACCGGCACTGTACATGTATTCATATACTGGCACCCGGCCTTACTCCACACACTGCAACATTGGATTCCAATATATGTCAAGCAATTTCACAGGCATTATTGTAGCGGGAAGCCGGCACTGCTGTTCACCCGACTATGTGGAGGGACCACTAGTGTGCCAGCTATATAGGGTAGGAAGTAGGAAGCCGGCGACACCTAAAGAGAGTAAGCCAAGAAACAAGGAACACCGGTGCTGCAGCAGGCTAGATTGTTTGGTGGGAGATAACCGGTGCGTTCGTCGCTACGTTAACTTCGCGTGCAACGTTTTACGGAAAGAAAAAATATGTCGAATACAATCGTCATTTCTCCATGAATGTTACTACAGTAGTACTATTATAGCTAATGCTGGTATAGTCTGGACTATTATCATCGAGATTTGGTTTGTTTTGAGATGATGGTAAACAGTTTATTCATGTATTTGACAAAATAAAAGGAGTAACAGGAACAACAAGTCTTCAAAACCTCATTTCTATACTCGTAAAAGGAAATGCACACGTGATACGAATATGCAATTTGAATTTTCCATCTGACATGGGGCAGTTGTGCAGCGCTTGTTCCAACCATGCCGTCCACGTTCAGACGACAAAATAATCAATTAAATAAGGCTGGATTCCCTATTCGAGAGAGGATGCTCTCTACACTAATTTCGAGATATCGACTGCCGGATTTCATATCTTCCCCCTACATATATCAGCCTGTATTTCAAAGCAGCCTGTTTCTGATTAGGTTTCCTATACTGCATACCAATAATAGGGGAATCTCCCTTATGGATGGCTTTGCCGGTGATTTTAACGCCTCCTGGCAAACTTTTCACCATCAATCAAATCTGACTTACATATTATATCCTAATAATAGTGCTACGTATGTTCACTATTAGTAATATCTTCGCCATCCGGCAATGTGCAGCATGAGCTTCACCATTGGTCACTCATAACATTCCCGAAAGAAGAAAACCGCGGAAACCAACGAAACCATTGTCCTGCACTGCCATTTCTGGCTAAAAAATATGAATATATACAAAATATCTATAGACTTGCCAACAAGAAACGATTAATCTGAGCAATCCTGGGAACCGTATTGCGACGACGTTGATATGAATATAGCCTATTATTACAGCTGTTTAGGGATCAGTGTATCGCTCGACGCTGAATCATATTTCTTCTTCCAGTTTTCTTACGCAGCGTCCCCCAAAATGTCAGCCGGTTTTGTTGTTCCTTCCCTTCAGTTGTTTGTGTTATTCGCTGGCCTATACTGCTGTACAAACGCGAGCACAGGGGGGACTATCGAAGAACTGCCAATACTGTAAATGGTATACTTATAACTTATAACTGCTACGTACTTCACCGTAAACAGTGAAGCGGCGAAACATAGTTCCAAACGCATAGAAAATCGAAACCATGTAAACGTATTTCACATATAATAGTGGGCGAATCACGATATGTGTGTCACCTAGATAATGTGACCTGAAATGAGTGAACACATACATGCTATCTATACAGGATATGCATGCTCGTACCAGTGCAGATTCAAGCCAGAAAACGTGCTCCATACATAATCCATGCAGATTCTGCGGCTTTCATCCTGCAACATGACGAGCTGGATCATGTAGGTTCCGGGAATACATACCTGTGCGTTGCCTGTCACATCTCCTCAAGGGTAAGCACAGCATATGTTTCGATTTTTTTAATCGCTTTTGTTTCTTTGTGTGTTTGTTCATGGATTTTGTTTTATGTTTTTTTTAGTTAGTTGCGATTTTCGTTTTTCTCTCATATTTATTTATATTTCATGCAGCTGGATTGCTAGTGCGGTAGATCGTATCTGTCGTACGTCGTATATGGCATTGCGTTGGCTGCTCTACTTACAGGATTGCAGCGCAGTATATAATATAACTGGTATGATATCTCTTTAGGATGAAGAATCGGCACGGACACTGCTGGGTGTGCTGGATATCTACGGGCTACGGGTAGAACTGGCAATTTAGGTGATGAACACACACACGCCTGCCCGTAAAAAAAACGGAACCATTATGATGTCATAATCGATGATCGGCCCGATGTTCATAACGTTCTTCGCCTCGTAATGGTCGACGACGGTCCACAAACAAAAAGCGACACGTACCATCATGAGTGACGGGAAGCCCGGAAAATAATTTCGGAAACTCCTGTGTAAGAAACACTTTTTGTGTACATGTGGTGACAACTTCCACGGATGTATGTACGTAGGTATATACCACTTTTAATATCACTACCAGGTAATACGGGTAACCACAGCAGTAAATTGAACAAAAACGTTGAGATAAACAATATGGAAACATTTACGTTTTGGTGCATACCGTAGGTCCTGTTGACTATGCTCGCCCCAAATACTACAGCCAGTTGTACGTACGTTTTTCTAACCAATTGACAAGCTCCTCGAGTGACCCACTACCGGTGAGAAATATACGTGTACGCACAGCAATGCGGTAGCAGCATATTGGTACTATTACTGTAGGACTACATCAGCAAGTACGTAGCGTATAGGAATGTTGGTCGAGTTTTGCGATGGCGAACTTCTTCAAAGCTTCGGGTTAGATGAGGACCTTCCCAGGCGACGACCTCAGAAGCAACAGGCACCCACGCTGGTAACGTGGCATTGCGCTGGGGTTTCCGCCCAGCGATAAAAACTTCATCTGCCACCCCCTAGCTTAACGGCACGTCAACACGGCGGCCGCGTGCATGGGTGTACAAACTCTCACTACGGAATCTACATGGAATTTTGTGTTTTTGACGACTCGACATCAATACATGAAGTACGAGTGTACCTGAGTACAAACGAATGAACTCGAAGGTCTGTTTCACTGTGCCAGCTACAGTAGTAGTAGTTGGTAGTTGAGCGTACCAAAGCCTCTAACGAGTGTCTAGCAGAGGGGGAAAAATACCAAGTAACCGAAAAAAGCAACTAGCCAGCGAGCGAGCAGAGATGACGAAACAGATAAACGGTCGACATGCTGCAAGTCAAATCCCTACAGTAGCGATCACTAGCAAAAAGCATCTAGGGCGGCATATATATACAGGGCATTCGCAAAACATGCAAGAGCATGTTTGGAAGTATATACCGATACGTGCAAATTTTACTATTAATAGGCGTACCGGGCATGCTGAAGTGCCGGGTACCAGTATTGAGTAAATATCGAAGTTACGAAGCCGCAGGTAGACTATTGAGAGTTTGAACATTCACACAATACCGTACAACAGCAAGCAACATCAGGACACAACGGACCAGGATCCTAGGCCCCATCCCCCTCCCCTAATGAGGCTAGGAAAATACGAATAATTGACGTAAAGTTCGAACAGGGTAAGTGCGATTATGTTTCGGCGAATGTTTTTTTTTCCTCAACAGGAACATTACCAAACACCAAACACGGTGTTTTGAAAAAATATATATTTAATCGAGACCCTTGCACCAATAATCGACTTTCAACACGCCTATTGTTGTAGGTGAAACATGAGCGCTGGAAAGCGATCGCATCCCTCTGCGAGGTCAAAATGTGTTTTTTTTTGTGGTTTAGCTACATACGGAGCGACGAGTGAGTGGCGACTTATAGAGATTGGCGGATTGAGCGAGTGTCGAGTTGGAGTGACACTGCCAACAATCATCTCGAAAGCAGCAACAACACAATACTGTTGTCCCAACGAAGCCAGAGAGTCGGGAAAACAGAGGCACGGGGTTGTAGGACGGATAATCTACACTACTGTACCCTAAACGGTTTATGTGCTCTCGACTCGAGTACGGCCTATCTATCGGTAGTGCATTAAGCACTACTGATAGACCGTACCTGGTACGTACGTCAGGTGTGTGTGAGAGATACCTAATGTTTCAAAGGGTGATCTTCACCTGATTACTGGCGGCAGATATTTGCCCTGTTGTACACCGACTCCAGCAGAAGAAGCTGTTGTTGTATGGAACAACCGGACGAACAGGTGTCAGTCGTTCGTACGTGCGCTGACGGAAGGACGAAGAAAGCACAGACTGCAAAAGAGCTTGCGCTGCTCTCGTTATTTCTTGCAGGAGTGATATATGGAGTGCCTCGAAATGTAGTAGTAGTCGATGCGTTGAGTGTAGGCTGCCAGGCTGAAGGAGAATGGGGAGTGAGGGGCGTAGGCGCGCAGAACCACAGCACACACAGCCCGTACACGCAGGGCAAGGCGACCAGCAGCGCAAACGCATACCTGAGGTGTGCACCGATAAATCTTGGAATATTTGACGGAGGGGTCACAGGGCACACCCACCCCAGTTCGAAGTTGGGTGCGTATGGCACCAAAGAAGTGTTCCACATTTTACTGTTGTTGCCCATGTACTACTACAAAACAGTAGTACCGTTCTGCTACTACAGTACTACTATACTCTAAATATTAATACAGAACTGCTACTATTACTACTACTACTACTACATCTGTCGTATGTCGTATATGGCATTGCATTGTCTGCTCTACTTACAGGATTGCAGCGCAGTATATAATATTACTGATATCTCTTTAGGATGAAGAATCGGCACGGACACTGCTGGGTGTGCTGGATATCTAGGGTTATTAGAACTGACAATTTATGTGATGAACACACACACGCGTGCCCGTAAAAAAACGGAACCATTATGATGTCATAATCGATGATCGGCCCGATATTCAAAACGTTCTTCGCCTCGTAATTCCTAATGGTCGACGACGGTCCACAAACAAAAAGCGACACGTATATATCATCATGAGTGACGGGAAGCCCGGAAAATTATTTCGTAAACTCCTGTGTAAGATACACTTTTTGTGTACATGTGGTGACAACTTCCACGGATGTACGTAGGTATATACCACTTTTAATATCACTACCAGGTATTACCGGTAACCACAGCAGTAAATTGAACAAAAACGTTGCGATGAACAATCTGGAAACATTTACGTTTTCGTGCATACCGTAGGTCCTGTTGACTATGCTCGCCCCAAATACTACAGCCAGTTGTACGTACGTTTTTTCTAACCAATTGACGAGCTCCTCGAGTGACCCACTACCGGTGAGAAATATACGTGTACGCACAGCAGTGCGGTAGCAGTACATTGGTACTACATACTGTAGGACTAGAGTACAGCAGCAAGTACGTAGCGTATAGGTATGTTGGTCGAGTTTTGCGATGGCCAAACTTCTTCAAGGCTTCGGGTTAGATGAGGACCTCCCAGGGGACGACCTGAGAAACAATAGGCACCCACGCTGAGAGCGTGGCATTGCGCTGGGGTTTCCGCCCAGCGATACAATCTTCATCGGCCACCCCTTAGCTGAACGGCACGTCAACACGGCGGCCGCGTGCATGGGTGTACAAACTCTCACTACGGAATCTACATGGAATGTTGTGTTTTTGACGACTCGACGCCAATACATTAAGTACGATTGTACCTAAGTTCAAACGAATGAACTCGAAGGTCTTTTTCATTGTTCATCCCAGCTACAGTAGCAGTAGTAGTTGGTAGTTGAGCGTACCAAAGCCTCAAACGAGTGTCTAGCAGAGGCCAAGTAACCGAAAAAAGTAACTAGCCAGCGAGCGAGCAGATATGACGAAACAGATAACAAACGGTCGGCATGCTGCAAGTCAAATCCCTACAGTAGCAATCACCTGCGGAAAGCATCTAGGTGGGCATATATATACAGGTCATTCGCAAAACATGCAAGTGCATGTTTGGAAGTATATACCGATACCTGCACATTTTACTATCAATAGGCGTACCGGGCATGCTGAAGTGCCGGGTACCAGTATTGAGTAAATATCGAAGTTACGAAGCCGCAGGTAGACTCTTGAGAGTTTGAACATTCACAAAATACTGTACAACAGCAAGCAACAACAGGACACAACGGACCAGGATCCTGGGCCCCATCCCCCTCCCCTAATGAGGGTAGGAAAATACGAAAAATTGGCGTAAAGTTCGTACGGGGTAAGTGCGATTGTGTTTCGGCGAATGTTTTTTTTCCTCAACAGGAACGTTACCAACACCAAACACGGTGTTTTAGAAAATATATATTTAATCGAGACCCTTGCACCAATAATCGACTTTTAACACGCCTATTGTTGTCGTGAAACATGAGCGCTGGAAAGCGATCGCATCCCTGTGCGAGGTCAAAATGTTTTTTTTTTGTGGTTTAGCTACAGTACATTCGGAGCGACGAGTGAGTGGCGACTTATAGAGGTTGGCGGATTGAACGAGTGTCGAGTTGGAGTGACACTGCCAACAATCATCTCGAACGCAGCAACAACACAATACTGTTGTCCTAACGAAGCCAGAGAGTCGGGAAAACAGAGGCAAGTTGTAGGACGGATAATCTACACTACTGTACCCTAAACGGTTTATGTGGTCTCGACTCGAGTACGGCCTATCTATCGGTAGTGCAGTAAGCACTACTGATATACCGTACCTCGTACGCCAGGTGTGTGTGAGAGATACCTAATGTTTTAACGGGTGATCTTCACCTGATTACTGGCGGCAGATGTTTGCCCTGTTGTGCACCGACTCCAGCAGAAGAAGCTGTTGTTGTATACAACAACCGGACGAACAGGTGTCAGTCGTTCGTACGTGCGCTAACTGAAGGACGAAGAAAGCACAGACTACAAGAGAGCTTGCCCTGCTCTCGTTATTTCTTGCAGGAGATATATGTATATATATAGTGCCTCGAAATGTAGTAGTAGTCGATGCGTTGAGTGTAGGCTGCCAGGCTGGAGGAGAATGGGGAGTGAGGGGCGTAGGCGCGCAGCACCACAGCACACACAACCCGTACACTCAGGGCAAGGCGACCAGCAGCGCAAACGCATACCTAAGGTGTGCACCGATAAATCTTGGAATATTTGACGGAGGGGTCACAGGGCACACCCACCCCAGTTCGAAGTTGGGTGCGTATGGCACCAAACAAGTGTTCCACTTTTTGCTGTTGTTGCCCATGTACTACTACAAAACAGTAGTACCGTTCTGCTACTACAGTACTACAATACTCTAGATACTAATACAGAACTGCTACTATTACTACTACTACTACTACTATTACCTACCACGGCCACCGTTGTAGCTCCGCAAGCTTAACTCATCCAATAAATATTTATCCGCATTATCCGGGTTTGTTGCCGTAAAAATACCAGTCAGCCTGTTGTCACGGGTCCACTCGGATAAAAGAAAGAAAACGACGACGAGTAAGTACCACCAAAAAGGAAATTTCAATTTACAAAATGTTTGGAAATTTATTATACTATCATCTCAAAACAATACGAATCTCCTGCGGTTGGTTGTATTATGATTATTGCTCGTCGTGCTGTTGCGTTCTCTCGTATGCGGCACGTTGCGTTACCTTGAATAATTTGCGATGCATATTTTTTGGGGTTTCTCTGTCTTACAGTCTGTGACAACCATACTGCTGTATATATGATTGTTTTTTCTAGGATAAAGCATCGCGACCGACACTGGGTGAATTGACGTGTTCACAGTTTTGTTTAAACAACGGCATAATTTGAGTACACCACAACACCAGTGTGTGTGTTGTTCACTTGTTAATCGCGACGCCAGGACTCTATCGGAAACATTCCAGCAAGGTTGTTCCGGGGTGTTGTTTGTGTTTATTCTACGTTTTGTTTTTTGTTTTATTTCTTTTCTCCCTCCCTCCTTCGTCTTGACTAAGATCCGAGGTCACAAAATAGACTATAATTATCCCTCCCTACTGCACGGCGTGCCTTGCATATTTCTTATTGCGAAAAAGAATCAGCACGTCTTCCGTCGTCGACTCGCGTCGAATTATTGGAGGAATGCAGAGATATCAATTTCAGCTGGTCGCTACGTACCCGATACTATTTGTTTTTTCCTTTTACCTTTTGTTGGGAACGTTCATGTATCACGTATCAGCCGGTCGCTCCGGTTGTCTATTTAAGGCGGGTAATACAGTATAGAACGCCTATCTATAATACGATAATACAAAACAGGAAATCTTGCCCAGGGTGGATTTCCTATTTGAGATTGAGTTATAAATACACTAATTGCAAGATAACGACTCCTGAATTTCATGTTTTCCTCCTAATTTTAACCTAACTGTCTTATTGGCCAGTTTCTTTTTAGGTGCCCTGTACCGTGTGGTTAACCTCGATGCTTACTATGATTGTAAGATATAGCGGCTGGGGTTCGAATGCCGGCGGTGTGTTGAAGCGCGGGAACACGTATTATATCTCTGAACAAAGTTCATTGGCACAGCTGTAGTCGGTGGAGGAGCAGAAGGTAGCACGAGTACTTATTTAGCAGGGGACAAAAGTGGGTAGCTTTGGACCCACAGAGACATATATGATGTAGCCTATATTGCTTTGTACATGTGACGAGTAAATCTGGTGACCACTTGTGTGTGTATTCTCCATGCTAAACCGTTACTTTTACCCTGCCGTCGACAGCCAAAATGAGAGCACCTGTTGTCCGTGTTGATTATTTACCCTAGAGCGTTACGAGTACGAGCTCGGTGGTCTGAACAAAAACACACATGTCACGCAGATAGTTTATCGCGATGCGGGAAGCCGAGTAGACAATACAATGTCGTGTGCGCCAGGCGCGACATGCGTACACAATACGAGTTACTTCGATGCAATGAAAGAGAGAACACATCAAATGCAAAGGAACACAGAAGAATACAACATGAGGTAAACACTTCGTCAAAACTACTTAATAAACAATAGTTTCGGAGCTCTCTAGAAGAGATGTGCCAGACAATTCAAAATAACGTAACGCCAATAGTAAAGTATACAACTGCGAAAGCAGTAGACTGCGAGTGACAACGAAGGGAAAATGCATGCAAACAGAAGCACAACTGAAACATCTTCTAGCCGTCGATTGAAATCAATACTGCAGTAGAAGAAAAACTAAAAACATCCCGCAAAACACAACTCGCGCCTGGCGCGACTACCTGAAAATCTTGGATAATCATCGGGGCGTTTACGTTGGCGTTGGAGCCGCGACCGGGGAAGGGTAGCGGAAACAGCAACAAACAAGTTTGGCCTGGATCGAGTATTCCGGCGTCGCGTCTGGCGCAACCGCCGACCATATGTATTGGTCGAAGGCCGACGTGAAAGCAGGGCTCAAGACGGCTTATGCGCAGCACCACCGATCGACGTGTTCAATGCATTTTATCGTATTGTTTTATTCAATATACAAGCGGTGTTTACAATTTGGGACATCTCCACAAAATTACTTGAAACATATAGTACGTGAAAGGACACCGAATAGGAAACAGGTTATACGCATTAGACAGGCCGAGACTGGGATGGACATGTTGAATTCGGGAGTTGTTATCTTTTTAATTAGTGAAGAAAGCATCCTTTATCACACAAGAAACCGCCTGCCTAGACATGATTTCCTGCTTGCAGTTTAAGCAGAGCTGTCTGAACGACGTCACAGAACAACTATCCCCAAGTACCAGTCGTTTCAAATATTGGCATTGCAGATGATCGCGAGGACTCAGTCGTTCCAGCGCTTGGTACTCCTAATGTAGTATTCGCAGATACTCTGTTATTTCAGTTTTTGATTCTCCATGGGCTCTCGGGGTCATTCAAACTATTAATAGTACACGCGAGTCATTAACTGAGCACCAATGACCGGCACGAGCACTGAATGATGGTACACTGACGAAGTTTGCCGATGGTACTGCTACGGCATCAAGTTGTCATTAGAACGTTCCTCCAGTTGAATGTGAGGTACTAGGAACAGTAGATGCAACATGCGTGTGATCAGTCTTGCAGGGGGGGGGGGGGATTAACTCGGAGTAACTTCGGCTTTTCGTACGCTTGGTACTCGCCAGCACTTACTGTAGTATGTTAAGCTTTTGCACTGCAGGTCTGTATATGCTCGCCAGTATATACTCACTTTCAACGCTTCGATGCCACTCTTTGCGCGTACGGTATCTCGTGCCAGTCGCTCGTGGCATTGCAATGTCTACACTGCTTCCTGCATTGCAATGTAGTATCCGTGTGGTGTGTTTGTTTGTTTTGTGTTACCACAGATCCTTTCTTTACTCGTATCTCCCTAGGATGAAGAATCGACACACATTAACTACAGTAGGATGAAGAGTCGACGGTTGTATTTTCAACGAGAAGACACACACACAAATGGTCACCGGTCCTACTCATCGCATACTTAGAAATATATTATATTGGCTACAACATGCTTCAGTCAGATCCAGAGCAGCCCACTGTTGTCCCTACTACCGTAGTAGTAGTCATCATGCTACTGTACCTCCTGTTGCCCCACGACCATATATGTGACTGTGGACATGAATCAGAGGATATACAGAAGTTCATGCCCTGCAACACCCGACGGCATTCGACACGCACACCTCACAGGCTACAGTATTATTAATAGTGTTCGAGGTTAGTTCCTAGTTACTACCTGATATAAATAGGCCACCGGGGCAAGCGGCTGATGACGCATCCTACAGTAGAGGTGCCCCCCGTTAGTTTTTATCTCCTCTCGTCAGGAGCATTATGCTAACACGCAAGTCGAAAACTGATTGTGGAGGAAACTGTTTGTGCTGCCCGATTAACATTTGCATGGCTTAAGAATACACACAAAAGACGCAAGGATGAAAGTTCGACGATTCAGGGGTAAGGTCCCAGGTCGTTCAGCAACCGTTTCAGATGAAAATTGCCATCTCTTTTGTTTCAAGAGCGCACGTCTGATGTATGGTACGTGGATGTTTCAGAACAATATATACTGTAAATACAAAACAAAGTACTATATACGAGAATGACCTGGAGCGAGTGGCTGAAATGGATATCTGGATTCTTATCATTTATATATTAATGAAGTAAACTTGAAATACAACCCGGAGAAACCTTGCTGCAATGCTATCGATAGAGTCCCGGTCTCACGAAAAAACTAAACGGCGGTCTGGAGAGTGTTGTATTCCCATCAGACCGTTGTTTCAACCCAGTGTCCTTTGTGAATCTTCATCTTAGAGACATACAATCATATTATTCGTACGGGGTCATATATAATGTAAAACAGAGAAACCCATAAAAATACTAATCGCGAATTTTTGGAGGTAACGCGATGGAAATGCCAACGCGTATCGGATACGAGAATTCAATAGCACGAGCCAAAATATTCAGAAACCAAACTTCGGAGATGTTTGTTTTATGTGTCGAAAACCGAAGCGAACGCGTGTCACATAGAAATGAAACATCAACGACCCGGCCAGACAGTAAACGCCCCCCCCTACTATGTTTTGAAACCAACGCCGCGGGGGCGAAATGGGAAAAGTCATTTGAGTGTGAAATATGTAATAAGAGTGGTTTCCGAAGCAGGTAAACAGAAGATTTAAAATAAAAGCTGATGTGTGGGTAGTTGCGTGCGGTGCGTAACAACGGCAAAACAGACAGAGTCAGACGCGGACAGGGAACGAAACAGGTTGAAGACGTTTCGACATACACAGTATGAATCGCATCCCAGTTAGTCCAACAACCAACGGTGCTAGACAAAAAGTGGCGTGTGGCGTGTGCATTAGCTTTGCTGGCATGTGAGTAGTGTACATCAAGTACGGTGAGTGAAGGGAGCAAGGCCATGGTAGGCGTGGTGCCCTATTGTCAGCGTTCATGGCATGAGGAGCTCACTATCTCACTCGAAATATCAGTCTGAAGACATTTAATCATGCAACCCGACCATACTTTCCATGTTCTACCCTTACCCACAAACACGGTACTGTAGCTGAAATGTAATACGTACCGATAGATAGAGGTTTTTCACGTAAGGCTTTCATGCTGCCACAGAAAACTGCCACAGAAGGCGAATACCAACTACAACCCATACCTGGGGACGAACCGGGAGTAACGGCTATTTTTCATGAGGCTCCTGTACACCCGCCCAAAAACACCTCGACATGAATATGTATTGCAATCCAAGTCCGACGTTTTCAATGCCTTGAGGTCGGTGTCTTTGAAACGAAACGCATTCACGATGTGCAATATCTCGGGTCCACCGACATTGGGTATAGCTCCTCTGTTTTTTTTCAGAGCCTTAGTAAGTGAGAATCAATATGGCATAGAGCTGCAACACCTAATAATGCACAATTGACCAGAATAGGGTCCGTCACACATCGCTGTCTCAGCCCATACTAGACAATACGATGGAGTCTTCTATAGTAGAAAATGCCCAGTGAAAAATCACGAGTTGTCCTTTGCAGCGTTATAACATCGTCTAGTTTGTTGAACCATCCATTGTGGTATCCCAATTGTACACCGCCCAGCTCTAGCCTCTTATGTGAACATCGTGGTCTGCTTGCGGGGTACCTACCGCAAGGCGCCCAGAGTGAGTGAGGCAGACATGTTATCGGCCTGGTGAGGTCGCAGTCTCTAAATTGAAGGCAACACCCGGTTCGCTTCGTAGCCCCCCCAACTTGTATGGGAATCAATGTCTTGAACGTATATGTATTCGGGGGGTGATCTCGATTGGTTGGTCATGGTTTCATGTTGCGTTTCCATGCACTAACTATGATCTCGTTCCCCCAGCTGAGTTTGTGACAGTGGTGTACAGGTCCTACCGCGCCATCGGTTTGATAGATTTCCGTAGCTCCGACCTCAACGAAAGAGCACAGACAAGTGGAGTCCTCCGAATTGTATTTTATTATGTTTCGATGCCGGGCCTATCCGTGCATACGGGTGGTGTTGACTTCTGTGGGTGTTCCTGAAACGCATAGTCGTACACCATGCCAACATAGTTTATATCTAACGCCCGACCAACCCCATGCACGACACCAGGTGGTCTTAAGACGACACAAGTAACCGCACTCGGGCATCCCGTCAAGGCAGACGAAACACGCAAGATGGACACAACCGACTACGTCGCTGGTCTGTTCACAGCACGCTCTCCGCACCCTGCCCCGAACATGTTTTACTCTACATCAAGAACTCATCATTTTGAAGCACATGTACTATCGGCAATGCTTTTCAGCACAGGCTTAAGAAACACATTATTCATATAAATAGTAGTTCATGTACGGCCCTTGACGATGCTAATCAAACATTAGACGTTTCACATACACGGTAAACACAGTATTTGTCACAAAGGGTTAGCGCGAACCCGGCTGAACCCGACCACACACGGGTTAGCTGTACTTGTTCACCACAAGCCCACAAAATTTGGCCGGCAACCGCAAACACGAGAAAAAGTCAAATCAGCTCATATCTACCTGTAGATACCATAACAAATAGAACATATAAGAAAATCAAGCCGGTTACCACACAGCCGCTCGGAGGGAACAAGTAGGACTCGGACGACTACTAAAACACGGCTGCAGCTACATAGAAATACGTTTATACATAACTGAAGTCTTGTTGTCTTAGACCTCCGCCGATGAGCCCTGCCGTCGATATGAGGTTATACCAGCATATCCCGCTGGCCGGGGCTCAATCACACGCAGCCTCAGACCATTAAGACCCCGAATGATAGATAAAAATTAACACACACCAACGCCGAGATCGCCTCGAGCCTACGAGTTCCTGTTCCAGGCAGCACCCTAAACTGACAGCTTCAGCCCTATCTCCCTAGTAGCTGCTAGTTTCCGAAACACGTCCTCCGGATTACCCTGTCTCTGAGTCAACGTCCACGCGACCCCCCCCCCCCCGACCGGCTGCTAGGGCATTGGCGGCGCTAGTATTGCAGCGGTATCAGGTAGTTCCCAAGTTGAGGATCCCTTTCCGCCAGACGTATTTAAGCCAAGACGTATTACAGTACCTTTATCGTGGAGCGCGTCCTCTTGGTGACGGAATCGTCAAGCGACTGCACACTACAGTAGTCTACACTTGGTCCAATACATCAATGCGCAGGACCTTAACATATCGGAAGCGTTTTTTATTGCTTGGGTTTCCCGTCACACACATACACATATCAGTGCGGCCTGCAAGCACCGAGAGTGCTAATTCTACAGCACCGGTGCACGATTGACGTGTCTGAGGCTACTCGATCCAGTAGCGGCACACCCCGCATCACCACTTACTTTGATAAGAATGGACGCATAACCCGATCCACGAATATGCGACCTACCAGTGCATATCACGAGAATTTCACCGAAGAACACTAATTGTACATCTACCACATTGGGTACTGCACAGTAGTTTGCCGTTGGGCTGAAGGCGCCCTCCCCACCGTACTTAGCGCGTTTCAAGCACAGAACCAATCATGCGTTCAGCATATGGTCATCTTCAGGCTGCTCTGCCTATTGTGCTGTGTGTTTAGCTCGTGCTCCCCTTATCTCGTTATTTTGCTTCAAACCAGGGACACGCTCGTACGTTCCGGCAGGAACATTCGGAGTATACGTGCTACACGCGTTCCCGCTGTCCAAGGTACAGTGGCACCAAGAGGGTGCCAACACCACCATCGACAACAACAAAAAGGGCGTTTGATATGTGTGGTCAACTTTCTTGCCAGTAGTATCACAGGGTTTCATTTCTTATTCCCTCTACGAAGACTTGACAGCAAACGTGGGTGGCCCGATAGGCTTTCGCCTGCTTCGTACAAACTATCCAATAGTTTTACCAAACCCCACAACCAGCATCACAGTGTTACTATTACCTGCCACGCGATGAAAGAACCAACCACGTCGCACACAACACGTTGTTACTATGTTATACATGTGTGTTAGGCTCGTTTACCGCTTCGCCTTGAAACAACCCTCTCCCACCCTACAAAGTTCGGCCAAGTATTATGTGCGCAACTCGCATCTCCACCCCAAGAAGACATCTCACTATAATAGTACTGGTAGAATAAACACCATGTACAGCAAATATCGATACAATGTTTGCATCACAGCAGATGCGGCAAGGCAGCGAAGATGTTGTCCATATCATGCTTCGCGGTAGATCGGGGTTGTCTTTGTGAATATCACAATTCAACGCTAGCCCCCCTGCGGTTACAGCAATCGCTTGCGTTGCAATAGGTTTCGAATTCGTTGCGACTATCACGAGTCAACCGCCTGGAAAGTCTCGTCACTGTGAACACGGTGCCGTATATACACGTACTAAGCAATCCTTTTATCAAACATTCGCTAGATTACACTGTCACCACATATTATATCCGGAATCTAGCACATGTTCCCCTACGTCGTCCTCCTGCTGAACGTCGCACAACTATCCAATATCACGCTGTTGACCGTATAGATGCGTAGGCGTTGTCTGTTAGCACTCGTCAACCCCCTGGAAGTTCTCCGAGCTGCATTTCTTGTCGTTTACGAAAAAGGTGCCGTTCGATTCGATCCTGAGGATTTCGCCAGCCATGAGCCTGAACTCGAAACCCCCGTTTTCTGGGAAACCCATGATCTCCTGCAAACACAACAACAAGAGAGCCGGACGCAGCAGCAAAAAAGGCGTCACCAGGGTATATATTATTGGAACGTACGATATATTGATTTCCGAGTTTAGGTCTCCCTTAGAGTATTTGTCTCCTTTCTGGGGATATTTTTACCTGACTGGGTAACTCGTACCTAGCTTGCTGGAACATATCAGCCGTAGGTAAGCCATTGAGGACTCCCCCTCGCCCTTCTCCCTAATGTATCAGGTATAGTGTAATTACATAACGAGTACGTAACATATTATGAAATAATACGATTCCAGCGATGATGGCTTTGTTCCTCGGTTTGAGGAGACCCATCAATGAGCTGTATGTGGACCATAAATCGCTCTATATGTGCTGTACCGCTGTCGGCCCACGCATCGGACCCGGAAAGTGCCACTGCTATCATTGTTGGGACGAATTTACCGGTAGAGATGCCGACTGTCGAGTCGACACCTCGACCTCGCTAGTTGCTACTGTATTGATAATCCTCTTCGGTGCCGTCGCCTATTGTAGTAATCAAATAGACTTTTGCAGGGATCATTCTAGATATAAATATTTCGGTGGAGTTTATGTAACCATCGATGTAGCGTACTACCGACTAGGCCGCACCGGCCATGTCGGGCTCTCGAACAACGGCTTGATTGCACCGGTTCCACTTGCGTCCTGCGTCGTCGGAACTGTCCAGCTTCGACATGAGCTACGCTGATATTGTTGTCCCTATCGTGTACTACTGTTGTACGAGACCCGACATTTGCTAATAAAGTATCCGTGATGCCTGCTTGGCTTGCGCCCTGACAACGAACACCGATCGAACATGACCGATCGAGGTTATCACTAGTCGTTACAATACTTCCAACGGGCACCGTTGGGAGTGTGTTTCTGTTCCCGATTATTCACCTGCTGCAGCAGCCGGACAGCGACGATCTCGCCGAGAAGGAGCCCTTCCACGCTGTCGGTGCGGTAGTGAACGCCGCACATTTGCCTGGAACCCCACAACAAAACAAAACACATGACCACGAACAGAGCAGCAACGGATCGCGCGGGGCGGGGTCTGTTGGATGCAATACACCGCCTTCCCGAACCGGTATTGATGGAGGGCGTTGACATAGAATATCGTGTCTTTTACACAGATACACTTGCGCAAAAGTGAGGTAGCGGTTACTTGTGATGACACTATAATTTCTCCTCCCTTCCTGTACCTGCCGAACGCGACGTTGACGGCGAGCTTGTTGATTTCCCCCTCGAAGGTGAGGCAGCCGTCGTAAGGCAGAAGTTCTAACCCTTCGTCGTCGGGGAACACGGGGTTGTTGAAGCAGTCTGACCCCTTCTCCAGTCCAACAAAAGCCTGCGGTACACATACATGCAGATATTCGGCTGAAATTAATAAAAAAAACAGAGTTTTGTCCGATTATCCGTAGTATATCACGTACTACGTCTGCAACGCTGGTCTAGCCTCAGTCAAAGTGGTCTCAACGCCTAAATTACGCTGGCTGCGATCGGTTGTTTCCTAACACTGGTTTGGCGCATTTGTTCCTGACGGTGCTTCACACTGAAGACCGACTGAAGTACCACCGAAACTCCATGATCAATATTGTAGAGCGTTACTACCCAGAAGGATCAAAGTACACTATCATCCAGGTTTCGACGCATCAAAACGCTCCTGACCAGTAAAACTCCTTGACGGCCTCAACTGAGAGTACTGGTTACTCTGACACTATGACTCACTATAACCTGGTATAGTTATTGAACAAGGGCATTCAAAATGTAGTCGGGTTGACGAAGAGCGAACCCGTGGCTTCGAAGGTCATGTCTCGGAAACGCGATTACCGCTCCTCGTACGACGAATTTAAACTAACTGACACCGCCTGTCCCGCGGAATTGCATATGTGCCGCACTGTTCATCGCGTTACGCGTGCCATATATCCCAAACGGCTTTAGGATGTGACTTCGAACTTCTTAAGTAGGCGGCCTCTGGTAAATTGTACAGTAGTTGCTACCATTACTATACCAAATGTAATTGTGTCGATAGTGACCTTAGGTAGGCGTACGGGAGCGTCGAGGTTTGACATTTTACGTGGCTACCAGGAGCGCCCATTTACAACGCACACCACACAAACGGTTCGGACGACAACTCTGACGGACAGACTCTTGACTGGCTAGTAACCGTTACAGCAGTCCGCTTCGAGTGCTTCAAGAAACCTCTCACGTATATATGAACCAGATCCTTTGACCAGACGTTGTTTAAGATCTGGTGGTCTACATGACAGCGGAAATTCACCTTGAGTACGGTGGCGAACGCTCCGTTTTGGACTGCGTGTCCGGCGGGGTACGACGGGTGCGATGGCGATCCTTCCCTAACTGCCTGTTCAATACACGCACACAGGACAACCATTGTAGACGTAATGCAGTTCAGACGCAACGTTGATGTGACATGCGGCGACCAAGACGTGTATACTTCATGCACGGCTCACGGTAGTTACGTTTCAGACAGCACATATGTCTTCGCAGTCACATTAAGAAGAAGCCACGCCTTCCATGTTGTCGACTGGGAGGACTGCTGGCAGACTTTTGGCTAGCAAATCATTCGCGTGAAACGGTGAATAGCGATATACCCAGCATATGCCACCAAACGTTTGAAGGTAGGTCTGTAGAATTTTCGGCTACGTTTTAGCTGCCTTACAAACCCAATGTAATATCCTATGATAACTCCCAGCCGCGGTGTTTGACCTGCCAAGAGTGGGTGCGATAACAACCGTGGTCTAGAGTTGCGATGGAGACTAGAAATGTTGATAAGTTAGAACAGTACACCTTCCAGCTCAGAGAGGTGCCACCTACGCTAGACCTGTCTTGCGCTCAAACCACCATGCATCACTAACGAAGGTCCAACCGGCGGAGCAGTCATGATGGCGAACCATGTCTAGCCGTTTTACGCAACAGCGGTATCAGTAGCCGGTGTTTCGTTGTCGAACCGCAGCACTTGCGTCACAATCATAGGTGCTACTCCTGTGTATACCATCATATGTATGTATTTATATAGCTGGCATCACCTGAGACAGAAGGTAGGTGCGTCCCATCGTGGCACCAGCCCCGTTAACCTCTTCGTTTCTCGATGCCACTCTTTCCAGAAGCTCCTCGTTTTCGAGAAGCGACGCGTCGAACTCTACATCGAGCTTGCCTAGTATGACATTGTGCAGGGTTCCAGCTACGGCCTGTGGCATTCGTTCAACGATCGCAGACACATAAAAGGGTATACCCGACAGCGTGGTGAGACGGGGTTAGGGGTGATGGCATTGAGATGTGTTGGCAGGCAGGCCGTGGGGTGGGTGATATAAGGCGGTGGTTTCCATGGGATGTTTCCATGGGATACCATCTATGGATAACGGTTCGCTTAAACCACTCGCCGGAAGGTGTATTTCTACTAGTATGTGCATGCCGCGATTTAGACAACCATAAAAAACCAATGGGATGATATCGAATTTCCAAGCCTCGCCCAACACCTCCGTCCCCTTCTTTCGACGTGCATCGCCTCTTTCGAGTGCGGAACGGTGCAGATGAAACTCACCTCGGGGCGAGCGAACAAGTGCACGTTCCACTTCTGGTACCACGAAGACCTCTGGGATACTTCCGCGGCGCCGAGAACTCTCATGAGGTGGGACACGCCGAAGCCGGGGAACCCCCTCTGGCGAGTGCTTGTCGCGTACGGCCCGTTGGCACCATCGGTGATAGCCCCTTCACCGAGAAGGATGAGAGCCCCTCGGAAGGCCTCTCTGCGAGATGGGAAAACGGTTTGTGTCGCATTTGGGTTGTTGTCGGATTCTTAAATGCTGTCGTTGTCGTCGTTGAAAACAGAACGTTACCATATGCAAACAACCTGCGCATAGCTCGATCGAGGCAATTTTGAGAACTATCACGGCAGGGCTCGCACGTGTTGGCTCAATCGTTCCTGACGAGGTGGGCTCCTGCAGTGATACACTACCGGTCCGCGTAAATAGTGTGCCTATATTAGCGCTAGCGTGTACATTAAGTTGGTTGGATTGTGCGAAACGATACTGCTCGGGGTGGTGTTTCGGTTTAGACAATAAGCTCCTCGCGTGAAGAACTTATTGATGTAGCATTGTCCTCCGGTGGTAGAGCTAAGAGAACACTCCTCGAAACTCGCACCATAGCCGGTTAAAGTTAGGTACACCCCCTCCATCAAACATTTATCTGTCCGCAACGAACGTTCACGTGGCTAGAAGACCTAGTGAAGGATTCTATTGCCACTACATGCCGCGATATGTTCCTCACGTGTAGATGGTGTCGGTGGCCACCAGCCTCGACAGGTCGCGGGCGTTGCGGATGTACCGCTTCACCGTGTCCTCCCTTTCAGGCTCCTCAGGCATCAGACCATTCTGAACGGACAATGAAAACAAGAGAGAAACATATGTTTTTGGAGTTACGAATGCTAGACAACGGGATCACGTTAACGAGAACAACACAGTTCTGGTCCCACCACGCCGCTCGAAGCACCCCCCCCTCCCAAAACGAAGATCCGCGGCATATTGTTTATGAAATATTCTTATAATACCGTGGCCTACAGTAGCCTTCAATAAACTAAGAGTAGACTTGTCGCCATGCTATGAGGAGTAGGGCACATCTGGGACGCGGATGTACGGTACCAGGAGAACGCACAACGACATTGCTGTCTCCCTCGTAGTACAAAGAATTGTGCCCAGTAGTACAAATCCTTGGTCAAATATGGTTACATCGTTGGCTCTATGCGGCGATGTAAGGCGTTCCCTCCATTGTTTATACCTTATAACTACTCCGCACATCAAGAAGAGCATATACGGCACCTTGTCTGTTACTCGGCTAGTTCAACACTCGAGGTACCACGATTTGGGGGAATCGATTTTCAACTGGCGGAACCCCGTAGCCCAAACGTTGTCTCAAACGTTGAGTGGGTTGCCGCAATATGATTCGGTTTATACGTAGGACATTGTATTGCTCATCGGGTCGAAGTTTGAATGGCCTCTTAAATCGATGTTGGGCGACGTATGGAGCTCCTCAAGTGGTCACTCTCCGAAAACCAAAATGATTGCATCTACCCCGTCGCATGGTGTGGTTGGCTAACCTGAATGTCGAGCCACTCGTCGAAGTCAGTCATGTAGTCCGCCCCGGTTTCGAAGGTCGTTTGCCGAGGCGTCACCGTCAATGAGTCGATCGTGAAGTCCTTCACAAGCAGCTGGGGGTTTTCACGAAAATAGTACCCAACGTTCAGGATAAAAGGGGAGCAAAGTTTAGGAGGTGCCTCTAGATTACTGTTCCACTAGTAATGGCTGCACTATTCAGCAGCAAAGCGAAGTCAGATTCAGGAAGGGCCTGTGTAGCGCACGGTTAACCAACTTGACCACACCTGTTTAACCGCCACTAAATTTAGGCCGGACCGAGCGCAAGCCAATGCGATAAAAACATAAGCTTGGAAGCACACCAAAGGGTTAATCTCCACTGTGATACGAGCAGGAATTTTACTGGTTCACGTCAGATGGTTTGATCGGATCTGCTTGGCAACTGTAAAATCTTGCAAACAGAATCCTACACACGCAAACCAAAGACGAATTAAACGGAAAACTCACTATCTCCGATTTTGGAGCTGCTACACCTGATGAATACTTAGTGGACAAAACAAGCATGGTGATGATTAAATCACAAGGCACGGAGCCGGACCCGCACTACTAGCCTGGGCTGAACCTCTTCACCCTCGCCCCACCTGGGAGATCATGGGTCCCGTTTCAACGCCAACAGCCGTGGATCGGAACAGTTGGGACTGCGGATCCGCCCTGCCATCGGGCCCGACGGCCACCCCGTTCATGTTAGCGAAACCCGGCATGGTGGCCAAGTTGTCTGCGGGGTAATTGGTGGTGAGGATTGGCAAGGAATGGATGGAAGATGGTGGGAAAGGGGGTGAGGGTATTCGAAATGAAAGATACATTTCACACACAATCGCCCGACATCGAAATGGGTTTGGGGGGCGTGTGGGGCCTTAGTTTGGCGAAGACATACGTAGTGACGACTTGGAACGCCGTTGGACATTGTCACTGTTGACAGGTGAGCAATGAGCGTGTACCGTGTACGACTAAAGTTCACGAGGGTTGACGTCTAGTATGGACGACTAGGTTGTTACTGACACTGGGTTAATGCACGTGACATCAAGACACGGGGAGACATCATTGCACTACAGATAATGTCTTTAATTGCAGTCGACACAGCGAGGAAAACAGTTGTGTCGTTCACAACGCGAAATAAGTGGGACGGTATCGCCGACCTGCATCCTACGTAGTGCTATACCTGGGAGGGAGTAGAATAAACAGCTGTTCATACGCAACACAGCCACGGGGAAAACCTCTGATGTATTGACCAAACGCCGAGGTAACGTCAAGGCAGTATCGAGCAACAAGTGAGGATTCGCCGGGTAGAACGCCTGTGAAATGGCACAACGCCGTTACCTGCGGCGGCGATCGTAGCCTCGTCTTCGCCGTACTGGTTGAAAGGCACATCCCTCGTCAAGGCCATCCAGTACAGCTCCGCCATTTGAGCAGCCTGCGTTCGACCGCGGCAAGGATTTCATTGGTTTGGCTAAAATACACAGGGGTCAATTGTGATGGGTGATATGTATGAGCGAACATACGGACACAAAGGTTGGAGAGAAGCGATCGTTCGCCTAGTACATATGTGTACAGTTCTGCACCAGTTGATATGCAGCACCTTTTCCATGGAACATATTTCGGCCAGACAGCATCGGCATGTAGAGGCAAGAAAATGGTATATGCGGCACCACAGTGTGCTGGTCGGAAATGTGGCGATCGTCCGTATATACGAAAGGTGTCAACGCCAGACACTTTCTATCCACTACTCGACCGAGTATTTCGGCATAAAACAAAACCTGGCTCAGACTCGTGCTATTGTGTGGGAAGGGCACGAGACGCATGTACGGTAGAGGTTCACCATACTTTTTTCTGAGTCAATTCACTTGAGGAACTCCATACTAATACTAGGTACGAACAAGTGGTCATGGAGGAAACTTAAAGTGGTCCTACGCGATGAACAATACAATGGCGTAACTATACGCCGGAAATACCTTAACGAAAGGATAAATGGCAGACGATTTACGGGCTTAACGACACGATCATCCAAAAACCCTTTTTGAAACGAAACGGTATACCCTCATCGCAGCATGCGCCACCATTATGATCGTGTGGGGCCTCCTCACATGAGAGCTCCAATGCCTGAAATGAAACCATGACTGTGACAAAAGTACTCGTCTACCCTGATGGGACAGTTCTAGTCGGCGTAAAACAAAAATACACAAACTGTGCAGCACATACGGGATACTGGGTGTAGTCTCCGAGTTGCGGAAAGTGTTAATCAGTCGAACATGCTTCAGTCCACAAGTAATTCCACCCTTATTGGACATAGACGGTGGCCTCACCAGGTCCTCGGAGTTAAGCGCTGGTGCCTCCGGCACGCTCAACGCGGAGCTAGTATACGTGTGATTCAGTGATGAACACGGAGCCGTAGAGGCGGGGTTTGGCAGAACCCATAATCACACGAAACGCATCAATATTCCACCGCCAGGTGTATTTCCGTTGTAACAGGGAGGTCGAGGTTGTTGCGAACGCGAACAACACGCGCCGATGGTGATGGTGGTAGTGGCGTCCGATGCGAGCACAAACAGTAGTTGACCGCGCAAGCAGGCGCACACGTTTCAACATGCCATCCGGAAGTCGGACGTGTGCCAACAACCCAAGCAGGAGCAAGAGGCGAACATAAGGGAAGAAAATATAGAAGAACGGGGAGAGAGGGGCAGTGGGCGAGGAAATAGCAAGTAAAACATATGGATATATAGACACGTTAAACGATAAGGTCTCACAAGTTTTAGGGCACTCTCATGGATGCCGATCACACAGTATGGGCTGTATGTCTTGCAGTGTAGAAAAGGTGTACGGCAATCTTCACGGCGCCGATAGTGCAATAGATCTCCCGTGCTGCACCCTAGGACCATTCCATGGTTGAAGTCAGCATGAATAAGTACCGCTGAACAAGTACACTTCCTATAACTAAGGATCTGGCGTATTTGTCGATAGCGTCCGCAGGGAACTCATCAAAGGTCCACCGTCCCAGCGTCGATATTGCTTCAACACGGTCTACAGTCCGATCAGCTTGCGAAGCTGTGTACCAGCTGGACGATATTGCAGTAATCGAGGAACCCCACAATTTAAACAGGGTTTCATGTTACGAACTTATGATGGTACCTGGTAGGTCCGGCCATGTCGACGGCGAGACCTCCGATAGGTTGGATCAGAAATCCGGCTCCATCCCCGGCCGGAACCTCCTCACACTTGTCAAAGTCGCCCTCAGCGATGCACTCTACCAGGAGGTCGAATGCGGCGGGGTCCACCTGGAGTACATGTATCGTACGAAAAGAGATAATGGCGAAACAAAAACACAGGTATATATGTATGAATTATTGATGTCTTGGATACAGGTTGAAATATTTGTTTCCACCCGACCATGCCATATTCAACACAATTGATCGAAAAGGATATAATCATATATCGACTTATCTTACGCCCACTACCGGTGCCGGCCTCGCTACGGTTTGCCGAGAGGGTTTCGTAGGTTCTGGACCGACGCAACAGAAAGTAGAACACCTCGCCCCTCCGCATGGCATCGCCGCTCAAATAACGCACGCATATATAAGATTAGTGCATGCGTACCCTAAACAGGACCGTGTATTCAAAACATATTTCTTCCCATCGATGTGACTTCATCATCTCGACCGCATGATATGCACGTATGGAAAACATGGGTCCCGAAACAAGTCGCACCTGCCCCAGTTCGTCGTGCGGAAGCGTCTTGTGGAACGAGCCGGCGGACGACCGGTCTCCGTTGTTTGTGTGGAAAGTATTTTCCGACGCTTCGAACTCGATTTCCGCAAAGCTAGTTCTCAGGTTTCGAGCGTTTTCTGCTCGTTCGAAAGGCTGGCCAGCACGGGATAGACGACACGAGAACGGCGAGAACAACGCAAAAGGGCATTGTGCTCCTTTAGCAGGGGGAATGTGATTATACAACGGAGGCAGTGGGTGTGATTCTCAGTAGATACCGTTTGTCTACACCTTACATAGCAGTGCCCGCCGGAGGCACTACCCCCACGCAACTAGACAAACAAGTGGAGAAGCTTTAAACCGCAAATATATCGTTTATACAACGCCGATGCAGTCTGGAAACCCCCACGCCGTAAGTATCCACGTTGAATTCGCCGCTGGTACCTAATACAATACACCCGTCGAAATACAACCACACAGAAAGCACCCCTCTACCTCCCTGTACCCATCTTCCGGAGAGAACTGTGTGCGTACAAGTGAGGAGAGGGGGGGGTACTGATCTTGTGCATGGCCTTAGTTGTATGGCCAGGAGTAGGGGCGTCTGGGTTGTTTAGTGGTAGGAATTACCTGTTTTTGGCCCTAAGGTCTTCCTACTGACGGGACATGTAACCTCCCAATATCGTATACATCTCGCAAACGTCTCTGTACAATAGCGATCATGTAGCACGTGGCATACATGACGGTTTCGCTGAGCTTGCACGTTATATCCCAAACTTTGTCGTTGGGTGATGTGTTGCAGCGTGGCTTGCGCCAGGAAGCTCATACAATGCGGAATACTGTACTAGCTGCTACCCTCACAGTACAGTTCAGACCACTACAGTGTACAACAGTAGCGCGCGCTAGCGTTAACTCACGGTCCCATTGATGTCAAGAGCGTCGTCGTCCCTGGCCCGAATACTCTGCAATAGCCTGCTGTCGGATTTCAGTACCCCAGGTGACCCTGCTCCAACACTCGCAGCGCCACCCTGATGGTTCAACGCCGGTCCCGTTTCCGGCGATTGGCCATTCACCCCAACGGCGATGACGGCAGCAGCCCCCACGGATTGAACGAGTCCCTTCATGGTGCGTCCGGAGAAGTGATCGCGGGATACGCGGGTGGCTGTTGCTCTCGGGGAAAATCTGGAGCAGGGAAACAGGGGGCAGCGGGGAGCGCGAAGGTTTTGGTCAGCGTCGCCCCTTGTCCGTCTTTGTGTCGTTCGCCATTACCTGTACTACAAGAAGAAGGCAAGTATTGCGCGAGACACTTCGTACATACAGCTGTGTTAACTGGATGGAAGAATAATGGGTTCGAGCGTGGTTGTTGGTTCTCTTGATTTACGGTCGACGTGCAGGTGACAGTGGCCCTCTGTGCCGCAAATACTTGTAAATACACCAGGCCAGAGCGCCCCTGGTCGGCAATTTCAAATAACTGAATCACAGACATGAGCTACAGTGGAGAGTAACGTTGGGGAACACGACGTGTCTTCGTTCATTGATTTTTCTACATCCGACTTGTGAGGCCCTCCGCTAACAGTATAGTGCCGTATAACAGCACGCAAATATAGCACATTCCCGTCGGACAAGCTTGGCGGCTTTGTTCAGGGTCAAGTAGCGTCGTATTCAGGAAGAGTCTTAGCCAACACTTGAGGTGTTTCTGTCGTTGCACGCGTCTAAAGTATATGCTCAACCTCTGCTAATCGTACAGTAGATGCTGTTCGAAAAACTCAGCTAAACAAATAGGATTGAGATTACCGGCATTGATCGGGTATTATTGTAGTTCCTCACCAATCGAGCAACCACGTCAATCAAGACATGTTTGCCGTCAACATAGTAAGGCATTTTCCTTGTACGGTAAAAGAAAACATGCTATATACAACTACCGCCGCACGCGTCCGTACCAAGCATTGTCGGTGTACGCATATACATACATTGTATAATATACATTGTATACTATATATTTATATATATATTTCCATTCCTGCCGCGTTCTGGATAAAGTCGGCTCGGAACTTCAT
>MEHQ01002613.1:0-16955 GCA_008828725.1 Saccharina japonica
CCAGCATCACCTCGGGTGACCGATAGAATCGAGACTGGATGTACGAGTACATCTGCATCGACGCAAAAGCGGAAATCGCGGAGGAGGAGGAGGAGGAGGAGGAGGGATGGGGGCGCCTACAGCTTCAGCACACACACAGTAGTAGCATTATTATTATTCGATGCGAGTCGACGAGGGAAAAATAAAGGAGCTCAAGTATTCTCGCGATAAAAAAAATCAAGGCACGAATCGTGCGTAGTGGGGAGGAGGGAGAAGCGCCTACTGTTGTGACCCCGTGTCTGAGTTACGACTATTAATAGCAAGGAGAAAAAAAGGACGGGCGAAACAATAAAGGAGATGGTTGAAAATAAAAAAACGTAACAAATACATAAATAAATACTCGTACATCGAACTAGATCGAAAAAAAATAATTAAGTGTTCCTCTAGGTTGCCCATAGTGTTCCTCTAGGTTGCCCATTCGTTTTTGTTGTTGTTGTCTCAAACGTCCGGTCTTGGATTACTTACTATTAGTATAGAGCTACTCAAAACAAGGAGCCTTGCGGGAAAAACTACAGTATTAATAGGAGCTACTCCTACATGGAAAAAAAAAACATATGCTTCTGGACTGAACATAAAACTTTGACTCTAATTCCAAGTACTTAATTTTCCCCACAACGAGGTCGGCCCCAATGAGGATTGAGTGTATTTCATAAACAAACCACGTTTCGGCGACTGGTGTTATGCTTCTTCAATACCAATGAAAAACAGTACGTACGTAAGTGCGGTGCGCGAGGAATTTGCATACCTACCGCACGACCTATGCGACCTACTGATGTACGACCTACTGTGTGACCTACTGTGCAACGTACTGTACGACCTACTTATGCGACCTACTGTGCGACCTACTGTATGGCCTACTGTGCGACCTACTATGCTACCTACTGCGCGACCTACTATGTGACCTACTGTGCAACGTACTGTACGACCTACTTATGCGACCTACTGTGCGACCTACTGTATGGCCTACTGTGCGACCTACTATGCTACCTACTGCGCGACCTACTGTGTGACCTACTGTGCAACGTACTGTACGACCTACTTATGCGACCTACTGTGCGACCTACTGTATGGCCTACTGTGCGACCTACTATGCTACCTACTGCGCGACCTACTATGTGACCTACTGTGCAACGTACTGTACGACCTACTTATGCGACCTACTGTGCGACCTACTGTATGGCCTACTGTGCGACCTACTATGCTACCTACTGCGCGACCTACTTATGCGACCTACTGTGCGACCTACTGTGCAACGTACTGTACGACCTACTTATGCGACCTACTGTGCGACCTACTGTATGGCCTACTGTGCGACCTACTATGCTACCTACTGCGCGACCTACTTATCCGATCTACTGTACGACCTACTACGGCTTACTATACGACATACTATGCTACCTACTGTACGACCTAATGTACCTTGTTGTTGGAGCGACAGGAACTGCCGAAGTCGATAACCTTGATGTTCGAGCGTTTCGCGTGTTGGAGGAGTATATTCTCCGGCTTCAGGTCGCAGTGGATCACATCCACCTGAACAGAGACAACAGCAGGAGCAGTAGCAGCAGCAATAGCAGCAGTAGTGACAACATCAGTACTAGCATCAGCATCAATACAAATCAACAATAGCAGCATCAATATTAAAAATCACACGTGCCAATAGCAGCAGTAGTGACAACATCAGCATCAGCAACAATACAATTATCAATACCAGGATCAATATTTAATACGAGGTGTCCTATATACGTGCCAATACAATATACCAACACCAAAATCAGTGTAAACAAAACGTAAAAAAACGGCATACCAGTAAATTTTAGCAGGTAACGCTTATCAACAGCATCAACATCAACATCACATAGTGGCGTCAATGTCACCACCATACTGTCAACGAAAAAGTCAGCATCAACATCAACATCAACACTCCAATATCGATATGTACCAAGACCAACACCGACACCAACACAAATATACCTGCAACAACAACGACCAATAACAACGCCACCAACAACAGCACTACCAACATCAACCGCTACCACCAGCAACATCCGAACATACACTCCAACACCCACACCAGCAACACCAACAAAACACGCCAAAACAAAAAAACAGCACTGATTATCTTAGGTGAATTTCCGACGCAAAACGGTCACGTATTTTGTTCGCGGTAAAAAAAATATAATATTGCTGCCGCTGGGAACTCGCGCAAGCAGTATGTTTGTAACTGCCATCAACTTGTGCGCGTTTGTCGGTTGATTAGGAGAAACTGGAGAATCGCATACAGCACACACAGTACAGGACACCTAAGAAAGAAAACAGGAAATCTGGTCCAGCAGACTGGATTTCGCGTTTGAGAGAGGGTGCTTTACACACGAATGCCAAGATAGCGACTCCCGAATTTATCGTTGTTCCTCTAAATCTCAGCCTGGTTTTCGTAGCAGCCTGTTTCTTTTTATGTAGGTGCCCTGTACTGTAGTGTTCCTTATATAGTGCCGGCTGCCCTCTATAGTGCGGTGAAACCATTTAGCATAGACGGGATTACCCAGTGTGGCCGCGTGCGGAGTTATGACGGGTACCGCTATAGTGCCGGCATTGTTGGCTGGCTGGCGCATACTGGCACTATACAGGGACCGTTACGTACGTACTGTATATCAATCTCAGTCGGTGGTCGTAGAAACTTGGTCGTAGCCGAAGGACCACACGCCTGTGAGCCAGCTCGAAAGGGGTACAGTACCTTTTCTTGGAGAGGTATTTACAGCGTACCACTTACCCGGTATTCTTATGAGCTTGGTCCTACAATGAGCTAGGTCCTACAGATCAGTACTATATGTGCTCTGAGAGGTCTAGCTCATCAAGTGGAGACAGATAATCTGCAGGAGGTGTGGAAGGTTTTCTTATCCCAGGCACAACAAGCACCACCAGCTCCCCGGTAGGTATACAAAGCCAACTACCAGTAATAATCATACATGCGTACGAGTAAAAGCACCCATCGGCAATTTTTTCCCACGCCAGAACAGAATAAAACGGTATTTTTATACCCAGGTGTGTGTTTTGTGACTCCCCTTTTATGTTACGGTATGATCTAAAACGAGCGCAACGATAGCGCGGCCGACAAATAAATGTCAACAAACCGAAAGCTTAGTTTTTTTCCCGCCGATTGCCCGCGCAATAAAACACCCCCAGATCTCCGGTGGGGAGACAAGAACAAAAAACAAAACAAAACATAAAAAAAAACATATCGGCATTTTTCGACACCAACAATACTTGTACCGGCATGCTATTAACAATAATTTCGACTCCCCTTTTGTTTCGCCATTATGTAGGGTGTTCGCGAATATGTTGGTTGGGTTGGGTTTCTGATAGTCTGTTTCCTGTATAATAGAAATCCCAACGTACAATAGAAATCCCAAACCACGAAAAAACTATTGCTGTGGGAAAAAAGTCAGTGTGACCAAAATGGCGTTATTTACCTACGAGGTATTCTTGGGCTGCGTAACTCTGAGGGTTGGCTGGCAAACGGAGCAACTTCTGATTGGCTCGTAGCGCCTTCGGATTTCACCTGTTTGACCAATCAGCTCCTCGTGTTTGTCGGTTTCAACTATTATTACAACCCAACCCAATTGAATTATCGCAAACACCCCACTGTACAAAACTGTTCCCTACGAAACACCATAGCACTGTCCCGAACATCAAGGACCAAGTGTATGGCACGTACGTACTAACATAAAAATGCCTCGTGCTGAAACCCCGGGAAATCGTCTTATCCACTCCCGCCGGAAAAAAAAAAAAAAAAAAAAATGGCGCCTGCCACGCGAGCTATAAGAAAGTGTTCGGACCGAGCTCAAAACCTCGACGAGCATGTCCGGGCGGTCTTCCCCTGCAAACTACCTTTGGCTTTTGCTCAAAACGGCGCGTGAACGAAGAGATATCACCGAAAAACAGACGAAAAAAATCACACACATATATAACTTTACTACATGTGAAAATGTGAAAATGTTCCTATTAATAAAACAAAATCGAGGCAGGGTGGTACAGCAGTATATTTCGTATGGACTTACCTCGGGCGTCGACAAAAACGCAAGGGCTCGCAAGAGATGCCGCGCGAACTTTCTGACTAGGTGGAGAGACACGCCCTGCCAACCGAAACAACAACAAAAACAAATGGGGAAGTGAGGGGGGGGGTGTACTCATGTCGTGCACGGCCGTAGTCGTATGACCATAAAACATGGGCGCAAGTGGGGGGGGGGGGGGGGGGACCAAAAAGGGGGAGGCAAAACCGATTATTTACGGACACTTGAGAGAAAGAGGGACACACCGAGCTAGATGGCAGGACACTTTTTGGTAGCAGTGTGGGCCAGATGCCCACTTATAGCCCGAGCAAGCTCAGAAAAAAAAATCCGGAACAGCAGTACTGGTGTACCTTCTGACTATTTTCGATGAAGACATTAATTTTTCGACCATTACTGTGAAAAAAAAACGCCTATTAGCACGTACCGCACATTGAAAAAATTACCTTTGCACCGTGCGCGAAAAAAAATGCCTTCGTTCCATACGGTAAAATGATGCCTTCATATGTATATACCATACGACGAAAAAATATATACTGGTATAATTAGGGCTGGGCACTGAATGGCTGACTCAAGTCAGTGGCGATTATACGGTCGTCAAAAATCCATCAGTACACTGAAATGCAGCAGTATACTGTCTCACCTCTCTCTTCTCTCCTTCCGAAACGCATTTGGTGGATTTCCATACTATAATATGGCGTGTTTATTGGACGTACGTAAGAAAAAAAACTACTATTGAAGAATACACTGGCCGGGTCAACCAGTAGATTACTGCTGCCAGTACATACTGTGCCAGTGCCCCAGCCCCAGGCATACAATCTTCATACGTACCATAAGGTGCACAAAGAAACCTCCAACCCATTATTGTGCACAAAGATACCTCTGTACCATACGTTGGGGCACCTGAAACTGTGTAGATCTCAGCAGCTCGTAGAGGTTGAAAGAGAGGATCTCGAACACCAAGCACTGATGGTTGTGACACAAGAACTGTTCCAGCATTCGAGCTGCGACAAAAAGAAATAAACGCACACACAGAACACAAGAGATGGAGAAGGCGTGGGGGGGGAGAGGGGGGGTAAGAAGGAGTACAAAAGAGAAAGGATTGGGCGAGCAAGGGGAGGAAGGAGTTGCAAAAAATGAAGGATTATGAAGGCTTGAGGGGGAAGAGAGGGGTCGTTGCAGAATCGAAAGGACTAGGGAGGGGGGGGATATGCAAAACCATAATCATTAAATTGGAAGGGAGGGAGGGGGGGGGGGGGGGTATGGTAAAATAAAACCGGGCAATTTTTAGGGGGCCCCCCCCCCCCCCCAACCCCGGGGGGGGGGGGGGGTATGGTAAAATAAAACCGGGCAATTTTTAGGGGGCCCCCCCCCCCCCCCAACCCCGGGGGGGGGGGGGGGTATGGTAAAATAAAACCGGGCAATTTTTAGGGGGCCCCCCCCCCCCCCCAACCCCGGGGGGGGGGGGGGGTATGGTAAAATAAAACCGGGCAATTTTTAGGGGGCCCCCCCCCCCCCCCAACCCCGGGGGGGGGGGGGGGTATGGTAAAATAAAACCGGGCAATTTTTAGGGGGCCCCCCCCCCCCCCCAACCCCGGGGGGGGGGGGGGGTATGGTAAAATAAAACCGGGCAATTTTTAGGGGGCCCCCCCCCCCCCCCAACCCCGGGGGGGGGGGGGGGTATGGTAAAATAAAACCGGGCAATTTTTAGGGGGCCCCCCCCCCCCCCCAACCCCGGGGGGGGGGGGGGGTATGGTAAAATAAAACCGGGCAATTTTTAGGGGGCCCCCCCCCCCCCCCAACCCCGGGGGGGGGGGGGGGTATGGTAAAATAAAACCGGGCAATTTTTAGGGGGCCCCCCCCCCCCCCCAACCCCGGGGGGGGGGGGGGGTATGGTAAAATAAAACCGGGCAATTTTTAGGGGGCCCCCCCCCCCCCCCAACCCCGGGGGGGGGGGGGGGTATGGTAAAATAAAACCGGGCAATTTTTAGGGGGCCCCCCCCCCCCCCCAACCCCGGGGGGGGGGGGGGGTATGGTAAAATAAAACCGGGCAATTTTTAGGGGGCCCCCCCCCCCCCCCAACCCCGGGGGGGGGGGGGGGTATGGTAAAATAAAACCGGGCAATTTTTAGGGGGCCCCCCCCCCCCCCCAACCCCGCGACATCTCACAGATTTTTTTGTTCGTTAGGGGGGGGGGGGGGTAATAATGTTGTCGTTGGCCGTAGTCATATGACCATAGACCCTCGCATCCCTACAATGCCGGGACGGAGCACGTTGGGTTTTCACCAACCAGGCGGGGGATCATAGAGGGGAGGTGCAAAAAATGAAGGATTATGCATCTGTCTGTCCATCTGTCTCACCGCAGTTGTACTTTCCCTCCGGATCTCGTTTTCTCAGCAGCTCCAGGATTTCCACCTCGACCCTAGCCTGCATAGTGAATGGACGTTTGCTCTTGATCACCTGAGGAGGGATGAAAAAAAAAGAAAAAAAAGTTTGCGTCAAAAGCTATGGATGCATCCATCAGCTGTTACCCATTGGGTCATCAACGGGGTGATATCCACAGGTGGGGATGTCCATTTGATTACCCATCAAAAGGTGAGTAGTTCACCTATTGCTCCATCATCGATTCGTCCATCCGTGAGTGCATCCGTTGGCGTTTGCCCATCATCTCATCCACGGGGTTTAACCATTGCCTCATTCATTGGCTTAACCCATCGGTGCGCCCAATCAGGCTCACACAATGGTCCCCACCAACTGGTTCCTCCATGGGTTGATGATCCATTGGCTCGTCATCTACTGGTGAATCCACATGGTCCCATCCATTTGGTCAAAACAGATGCGGATGCGAGACGGATATGCCCACAGACATAACTCCACCATCAACCTCACAGCAACAGCGACAGCAACGACACCAGAACCAATAACGGCAGCCCTGTTACCTCCTCGCCCAGCATGAGTACCGTATCACACCATCGTATCACACCCGGGTGATAGATAAGATAACCCACCACCTGTGATGAAGTTCGGAACCGAATTTCTCAAAATCCAGGGTGGGGCGCACCCAACGAAAAAGGCTTATTTTTGGGATAATCTCATCGAGATATCTGTCCACACCCAACGAAAATGGGTTATTTTTGGATAATTTCGTCGAGACCTGTCCACACAGGACGAAAAATGAACGAAAATGGCATATTTGGGGATAATCTCGTCGAGATCTGTCCATACCCCCACCGAAAATGGGTAAATTTGTAAATTTGGGGTAATCTCGTTAAGATCTGTGTGCACAGCACACCCAACGAAAATGGCGTATTTCGGGCTAATCTCGTCGAGATCTGTCCATATATTGACGCGTTTCCGCCTAGAAAATCAGCTTGGAAACTCGTCCGACGCTATCCTGCGTGTTCTATGTTCGGTGTCAACCCATACGACACCAACACCACCAAGAGCACCACCACCACCACCACTACCACTACACCACCATCAACACCAGCACCATAAAAACCGAGAAATAATAATGAGAGAACGCGCGCAGGGACGGGGGCATGGATGACAAAAAATAAAATGAAAAAATCAAGCGCTATATATATCATAGGTAGCTGGTCAGTTCGCTCTCTCACCTTGAGGGCAACGTAGATGTTGTTCTGCGTATCCCACGCCTTGTAGACCTTGCCAAACGAACCTATCATCAAGGGTACGAAAACGGTTAAAAAAAACAGAAGAAGAGAAAAAACGGGGGGGGGGGAAAGAAGAAAAAAAGAGAGAAGGAAATTTCATTAAACAAAGCAGGAAAAAAACCGTCGTGTTACATTAACCCGCTTGGGAACTCAGAGGAAAATATTGGCGACAGATCGGGACGATTACAGCATTAACCCATTCCGAACTGAAAAACGTATCGCACACTAATTCCAAGTAGTTTGTCCCCAAATACGTGGGCACCAGTTCTTAAGCGGTCAAGACACTGCGTGACTGGGGGATGAGAAACGTTGGTGTCCGAGATATACACAATGGGATCGAATGACCGACCGAATTACCGACCGAATTACCGACAGACCGACCGAATGACCGACCGAATTACTGACAGACCGACCGAAATACCGACCGACTCACCCTTCCCAATGGTCTCTCGAACGGCGTAGCGCTCGTGGAACACCTCGCCGTCATGCACGATGTAGTCGAAGTTCTCGTCGTCCATGCCATGGTTGTAAACGCCTCCTTGTCTAGCAGCTCCAGGTTCCGTCCCCGACCCCCCCCCTCCCCCCCCCCCCCGCTCCTCCCCCTCGCCCCTCTCCTTCGGTCCTGGGCTCCTCCTCTTCCAGTGACTGCTCCTTTAGCCGCGTCTTTTCGGCGTAATACCTTAACGGTTTTACAAGATTAGATACGAAGATATCCATATTCGGGAAGGACGGGTGTAACGGACGCGAGCGAGGATGCCGTGTGAGTCTGATTGGTCGGATCAAAATTATATTTGGTATCAGGTGTGTCTCACAGATTGTTTTGTCACGGGGGGGGGCTACTGCAGTAAATAGGGACCTATGGTAAACACAAAAACCTGTATAAATACATGTACAAAATTGCAGCTGCTGCTCGGAGAGAGCTCGACAGCTTTTCTTAGACGTAGATTTTTGCCCTTTTCACGATAACTGGCGATGACGTCCACCCGGCGACACGAAACTCCCTCATCGTGCTCGCCGACCCCTGCTCTGCCTACTCTGCCAAGGGCGGTCTCGGCCGTGCCCAACTCACGTCTCACGGGGCTGCGATTTTTCCAGGATTACATGCCCTTTTTGTCACGTGCGTGCACATACCATACCAACCAGTACATGTTTTTTTGTTCTACACGCAAACCGCATTATTCAAGATTCCGTTTTTTTATGTAGACGACCAACCCGGAATTTTATCGTACCGGCTCCTTTTTTACTGCGGATATACACGTACATATTATATGTACGAGTACCAGTACCGCTTCAAGCGGTAACAGAGTATCATATACAAGGTAATTTTTAATATGCGATGATATATGTACAGTATTCATACGTGCGTGGTATTCAGCAGTAGGATAGTGGTCGGTGTGTGCCTGGATATAGTACCGGGCAGGGCCTCGCGTGCGCTCGCGGGCGTGGACATGCGGGCGGTGGGCGCTGCAGCAACGTTTACCAAGAATATGGAAAGCGCACATACAAAACACACACGCTCTTTTTTTTTTACACGCAGCTACTGCTCTACATGCATAATCAAACATTCAGTTTTTTTTTATGTTGACGACGAACCCGGATTTTTATGGACCACGTACTATCTGTATGATCTGTAGTATGTACGTATATATGTACGTACGTCGTATAGTTTGATGCTGCTCGATCCTATCATAGCATACGAGTTATATACTCGTCGTACCCGAGTACTGCTTACTTAAAGTGAGTACGAAGTGTTACGTATGCTCACCTCGGTACTGACTTGTTAAACTCCTTACTACTCGTATTTAATGCGCTTCGGTAGTGATGATGTCGTTTCGAATCTTCACGACTATGCCGGTTTCGTAATAAAATCGACCGAAAAAAAAAAAAGGGCCACTGCTGTACATACAAGGGCTGCGCATCCATGCCGGCGTTTTGTTTTTGTCCGCTTTACGTACGTACGTACGTACTTGCTGCTATACTTTCTGGACTGCTGCTGTTGCTGCTGCTGTTGCTGTTGCTGCTGTACATGGGTTATATACTACTACTACTACTACTACTACTACTACCACCACCACCACCACCACCACCACCACCACCACCACCACCACCACCACCACTACTACTACTACTACTACTACAACTACTACTCCTACTACCACTACTGCTACTCCTACTATTATTGCTGCACGTACTGGTGCTGCTGTATACTGATTCCACACTGCTGTTGTTGTTGTTGTTGTGGGTGGTGAGTGGATCGGTTGGTGCGTGTGTCGATCGGTTGGTGCGTACGCGTACGTACGTACGTGGGTCGGTGGTTGGGTTGGTGGGTGTGAGTGAGTCGGTGTGGGTGAGTACGTGAGTGGGTGGGTAGGTGTGGGTGGGCGGGTGTCGGTGGGTCGGTTGGTACGTGGTTAACTGCGTGTGTCAACTTGCCTGATCAGCGCATTTTGCGTTATATCATAGGGTGTGGATCGTGGCCCAGTTATTATTCGGTGTTTTTGTTTTTTGTCCCCGATTATACCGGCCCCGCCCTGGCATGGTTCAGGGTACCACTGTTAATAGTACGTATATAATACCAGTTATGTGCATGTGGCTCTCTCTGTATATGCGTGTATGTATGTGTAAATTAAAATGGCCTTCTGTTGTTTGCTGCTGCTGCTGTTCGTCATTGTACATACCTGCCACTCCAGGTGTTCTTCGATACAGTATCACTTACCATCAATATGTTTTTATTATATATGAATAATACATACTCGTACGGTACGAATGAAAATTTGTTGTTGAAATTCATCAGTACAGGGCAATGATAAGAACCCAGCCTAATATTTCCAAGGAAATAAGAAATTCGGGAACCGTTTTATGAAGTTAGTGTAGGACGCACCCTCTGGAAAAAAAAACAGAAACCCAGCCTGGGTTATATTTATTGTTTCTCATTATTATAGATGTCCTGTACTACTGTACACCCCTTGGCAGTAAATTCGCTTTTGTTCGCCCTAATTAAGCTTATTTTTTGGTATTCCTACCTCTATTCTTCATTCTTCGCCGTTACGGGAATTGCGCGAAGCCGCAGGCGGGCGTCAGCCCGCTGCGGCGAAGCCCCCCTTGTATTTACCTATTTTTACTGACAACATTTGGTCCTATTTACTATGATACGGCGGTCCTCCGCAATACAGACGCCTGGTAACTGCTGCTGCTGACCAGGTACGTGATACCTGGTACCATGGTATTTGTTTTCAGTATTATTTTTTTCGTGTTCCAACCCTTTTTTACTCGTATAGGCATACAAAACAGCAGCTCGGACATACTGCAAACATGTTTCCACTCTTCCAGCAGCTCCAAGCGTTGATGACGCGTACTGTGTGCAGGTTGCACCTGCAAAAGTTTTTGTGCAGGATGCTGGTTTTAATGTGTGAGGCTGGCCTTTTGGGCCGCATGTTTTTCTTTGGAAAAACGCCACCAAAACACGCGGCGGAGCCGCGTGGCTGTCCCTGCCGACCTCGTGCTCCCCAAGGGGTTGGGGTTCGGGTTAGGGTTAGGATTAGGGTTGAGGTTAGGGGTGTGTCTGGGTTGGCTTGGTCTGGGTCGACGGGCAAGGATGAAATTGGCCACACACAGCCTGCACAAAAACTTTTGCAGATGCAACCTGCACATAACGCACGCCAGCGTTGATAGCCTGTCTCCAAAAACATACTGGTAGGGGAAATTCTGAAGGGGTACGTACACAGCAGCAGCAGCAGCTCCCCGTTCGTACATATCATATATACGGTACATATATACGATGAACCCTCGCCAAATAAGAGGGGGGGGGTTGGGGGGGTTACCACGAATTCGACATCACCAGTATGGTTGAGGGCCACTTACGATACCAATGTGTGTGTGTTCCTAACATTAAACCTTCCTTTCTACCCGTCGACATCCAGCATACTGCACTGAGCGTAGTATCTCTGTGTCGTAGTTTTGTGACCACAGAACTGGTACCTTTTTAGGATGAAGAATCGGCACGGACACTGGGTGTGCTGGATGTCGACGGGTAGAAAGGAAGTTTAATGTGAAGAACACACACACCCAGTACCCCTGCCGATTCATCCTAAAAAGGTACCAGTTCCGTGGTCACAAAACTACGACACAGAAATACTACCACGCTCAGTGCAGTAAGCAGAGCAGACAATGCAATGCCATGTACAACAGAAAGGTAGGTAGGTAGGTAGGTAGCCCCTTTTTAAGGGACCTCCCCATAAGGGAAAACTATATATATGGGGCCTCAATTTTCTGCGCACCGTTGATACCCACTGCTACTGTGGCTGGCTGTAAGCGGCCGGTACCAACTCTGATAACGTTCGTATATAACGGACCTTCCAACCTCGAACGCACTATATAGCTATATAGGGTGCCTTAAAAGGGGCTACCCTAACAATAAGACAATCAGATCGAACCAACTATCTGATCGCCTTCGTCCCTTTGCCTATAGTCAGTGCCAACAATACATAGTGTCGAAAAAGGTACATGGAACTCGTGAACTCTACTGCTGCTGCTGCGCCGAATACCGCCAAAATTGGGCAAATATGTATAGAGAACCTAACGTTACCATATATAGCAATATGTACCAGATAGCCGTTACCATATTTACGTTATAACCCGCTATGTCTACCCGTCGACATCGAAAAAAAACAGTGTCCGTGCCGGTTCTTCATCCTAAAAAGAGATTACAAATTATATGGTCACAATAATCCAGCACACCCAGTGTACGTGTCGATTCTTCATCCTACGTACGAAGAGCGATACATGTCGAAAAAAAAAAAAAAAAAAAAACATGTCGACGGGTGTACATATAGAGAGAACTGTTTAATGTGAAGAAACACACACAAGATCTGTGGTCACAAAACCACGACACAAGAGACATGCATTGAACTGCAGTAAGCAGAGCAGACAAATGAAATGCCATGTACGACAGGCACGACACAACACATGCTAGCAATCCAGATGCGTTGAAAGGGGAAGCATGTTAGGATGCCCGTTATCATATGCCTGGTACACAGCAGTTTAGCTGTTACGTCGTAGCATCGAAAGGAAGGTTTAATGCGAAGAACACACACACACATAGCCGTTAGTGAGAAAATAAAGCCGCTCCCCGTGGCGTTATGTACGAATACTGCTGCCTACGTATTAAATCCGGACTTTAGACTAACTGCGGTTTTTGTTCCGAAAACATGCTCTGCCTTTTCTCTACGAGTATTATACATACCACTCTGTCCCGAAATATAAGCACATTTGGTACAGTAATATTCAATAAAAACATATAAACGGTTCTAATATTTCGGGACAGAGTGGTAATACATACCAGGTAACAGGTACCTGGTACAGAGTATATATATACTTTGATACAGATAATACCAAGTACTGATACGGGGGAACGTAGTGATCACAGCTTAAAATATGCTTACTATTAATAGTGAAAACACTGGAATATATAGGTTTTTGTGTAGGTTATGGGTTCTGATTACTACGGTCCCCCGTAATAGTAGGTTACCGGTAATAGTAGGTTACCGGTAATAGTAGGTTACCGGTAATAGTAGGTTACCGGTATCCCTTACGTGTACATACCAACAGGTACTACAGGCTACAGGACTTAATATCTGTTGCATCGAAAACGCAAAAAGCGAGCATGGGATGATCGAGTGCGCAGGTCAACTTGAACAGCTGTGACTCGGCCCGATTCAAGTCACCCACTACAGGACTATTAATAGGAACTAAATAGTTATTAGTCGGAACAATAGTAAGTAATATCCAGGAGATTCCGACTATCCACCTTATCGGGTTTCCATACTTGACTCGTACCTGGTACGGAGGATGATTGAGTGCGGGATACGTATATATATGTTTTCACATGTTTTCTACTTTTGGGCGGGGCCCCCTTGTCCGGGGAGGGGGCTGTTTTGTCTCGCTTCGCTCCGCTCGGCTGACTCAAGTCGGCAAAAGTCGGCTGGCCACCAGCTGGCTTTACCAGACGACTTGCCGACTATTGGCTAACGGCGTCTACCGATTAATAGCCAATAGTCGTGGAACCCTACCGAACCAAAGCTCTGATCAACGTGTCTACTTGAATACCGACATGCCGAGAACGAAAACACCCTGAAGGTGGAAGGTGCATATATACAAGCTTCAAATTTGTAAGCTTAGAGACGAGGGTTTCCTCTCTCCTCTCTCGCTCGTATCATCATGGCATACGTACGTCCTGTGCTCTCACCATTTCGATCAACACCTCTGCTTGGAAATAGGTACGTACCGTTTGCGCACAAGTACGTACGCATAGCCAAACGGTCCTTACAACTGCAGACAGAGTCGTAGGAACTAAGAATAAGAACACAAGCAATAAGCAATAGGCGGGAGGACCTGCTTTCATGTACGTAGCAGGACTACAGTAGTTATAACCTGGTACATATGTACATACGTATATACGTAGTTTTTTTTTTTTCAATCCTTGGGCGGAATGGTTAAAAAGGAGAAGAGTAAAAGTGAAAAGTTCAAGCTCACCACACCTCCACACATTAGTTGTATGGCGGAGTAATAAGCCAACTCACCGATTACTTCATGAATACCACGTCTTTCTCACAAAACGAACACAAGTCGAGCGAAAACTAGTCAGCCAGTTAAGTGAGAAAGGCGCACAACTCCGCAAATGACCGCACGCAACAAACAAACTGTAGTACGTAAGTAGACAACGAAACACCTACGATTACGGGGGAGCGTGAGTAAATAGGGACCTACGACGCTTGCTACGATAGAGGTGGGATTTTTTTGCTGGAACGGTTTTTGAAGAATCGGGCTCCTTAACCCATTCAGAACTGAAAAAAACATTCCACACTAATTCCGAGTAGTGTGTCCCCAAATATTTGGGACCAGTTCTTAACCCTTTTAGAACTGCAGACCCGTTTTGGGGACAATCCACTCTAATTCTAAGTAATTTGTCCCCGAAACGGGACTCCAGTCCTATAAGAGTTAAGGGGATAAAACCCAAATTCGTCCAACTTTCATTTTTGTGTTGCAGTATTTGTCGTTGAATACGTAAGGCCATGGGCTTTTCGTCGGTTAGCAGTTTTATTTTCCTCCAACAGAGCTTTTTGGGTGAGGTATGATGGTATGATACGTCGTATGAATATACCTTAGAGCTCCTAAAGTGGCCACCCTCGTAACAAACATGGCGCATGTCGATGGTAGCGTGCGTCCTACGGCAAATCACAAAAACCTACCGGAATATATTTTCTCATTTTTACTATTAACAAAATTGGGTCCCATATTTACTATCGTCCCCCGTAATATTATTAGTCCGCGCCTAACAGTCATCCAACTGACAGCCCTATATTTCAATGTTTTGCCATTTACCAGGTACCTGGTACTGGTATATCGTTTCACACCTCGTACAGCAGTTCACGATCTGCATTACAGTAGATCACCTTGTACCTACGAGTAACCTGTCGTCATGACAATCTGATGTTGCGCATGATCTGTACAGCAGTCCAGATCGTAACCAGGAAACCTGTCCTAGACCATGCAGGTTAAACGGCTCCCACCGGGCAAGATGAGCTAGATCATACAGATCATACAGATCAGGAGTCTATCTTCCCAGAAAGACCTAATGGCGGGAGAAATGCTACTGCTTTCAGGTTCTTCAATTATTACTTTCGACACTTGATATGTGTACGTGCGCTTTTCGGCACGGCTGGCTGCCATTGCACGGGTGTATCGCCTGCCCATGGGGATGAAACCTACAAATTCGACCATCGCGCGTGCTTACTACTGGTGCCAATCAACACTACACCAGGTATAGACCAGGTATAGGTATATACAACAGTACATATAAGGCTGGCTGCAACTTTTTTGTTGTGCAGACATCATTACGTACGTACGTAATATACAATTCCAGGCACATTGCTCCAGGACCTGAGCCTCTTCAGCAGCCGCTCGAAAATATATATATATATATATACCCTGCACCAAGGGATTCATTTTGCTTCGGCAACTTCAGCTTTGACGTTTCTTGCACCCGTCTGTCCGCCCGCACCCCTCACAATCGACGAGAGAAAAAAAACAGCAGTAGTTGACGAATCATGTATATATGATATGTACACATGCCTGGTACGTACACAATCTTGATATTGGTAAATAATTTTGCTTAAAAAACGAGACAGAATTAATAGTTGACGTACTGGTAAATAATTCTGCTTGGAAAAAAGTGCTTGGTACAGCACTATTAATACGTACCAGTACGATATAGGCCGGAAAGAATGAAAAAACGGCCCGCAGGAAGCTACATGGCCTGCGGCTTTATCCTGAAACAAAAGGGCCTGTTTTAACGAGGGAAAAAATACTTGAAATTTGAAATCGTTTTTGGTTTTTGGAATCGACGAACTTGCTTCTGATTGGTCGAAAAACAAACGCCAAACGAGGCATTTTCATTGTGGGGCGAGGGATATTCGATCAATCGGATGTGACAAAAAAAAAAGTCCAAAATTCTCACGTATTTTGGAGAAAAAGGAGTTGGATTGTTGAATTTGAGGAGTTGATCCAATTTGACATGGCATGTTAGTTCAAAATGGGCCAACGTCGGCTTGTGCTTTGTCGACTGTCGACGATCACGACCGAGGCCATAAATCGTGAACCCCAAAGAGTGGCGACCAGGGCAACAACCGTCGTGCCCATACCTACCGACCGTTGACCGAAGGTAGCACAACAGAGTTTTATTTTATTTTATTATATATTCTTCCCTTCTTCCCCTCGCTGCCTCGGCAAAGTTTTTGCTTTGGCATGGCCCAAAGCGAGGGGGGGGGTCTTTCTAGCGAGCAAGGCTAGGCTCACCCTCAAGCGGACCGATACCTTCTTGCTGCTGCGCACCCGCCGCGAAGCGTGTGCAGCGGTAGAGTTGGATCGGCACTGGTGCGTTAGGCGCAAAAGTTCAGATGCACGGGCCTTTTTGGCCGTCGGTGTAGACAGCAATGTCCATCTCACTTTTGTGCGCGGAGGCAGACGCCATCAGAAAGGTGGACGGACACTATGTACACGGCCCTAGGTGTGTTTGCTAGAGGGAGCTGTACTGTCTCAGTAACCTGGCTTCGCCATCAAAGGAGGAGGGAGCGTGTGGCGACGAGCTGTTGTTGGACTGGTCAATCCCTTCAGCGCGATAA
>MEHQ01002613.1:17855-168332 GCA_008828725.1 Saccharina japonica
AAAATAAAAAAAAAAAAAAAAAAAAAAAAAAAAAGTCCCATTTATTATCTTCGCCCTTCTGTTCTCTCTATCTCCCTCTTATTATAATCATAACTTAGATCCGGGGTCACTAAGCAGGCTCTTCTCTTCCCTCCCCACTACGAGTTCGTACGGTACGTGCCTTGCACTTATTTATATGAGAAGACTTCAGTACTTTTTTGCCTCGTCGACTCTCGTGATTAATAGTATAAACCCCGGAGTTGGCGCCGACATGAAAAAAAAAACATGTAATTAACGCTTCACCATCGGCTAATTTGTACAATACGTAAAATATGTGCATTAATAATCCATACTCGTACTTGATGTATGTATCATAGACATACTTACGTTTGTTTTTCTTAGGGATCCCTCATCCCTGCACTCTCAGAGCTCCCACTTCGACACCGCCGCCTTTCATTACTTGCTCATTGCTTTCTCTCTTCGTTCCCTATATACTTTAGTTGTCGAGAGGCTTCTTCCTCTTTCAGTTTTGGGTTCGTGTGTGTGCCCAGAGAGCACGGCAGCGCGGGCGAGCCCGGCGCCATCGCGGGTATGGGAGGGCGCTGGCCAGTAGAGGGGGGGTCAGAAGGAGCACGGTCGTCTTTTTCGTGGCTAGGCGGGGTGTGTCCACCGAGACACGAGGGAAGCATGAAGGGTCTTTGTCTGCGTTGCTGCTTGCTGTATCAATCCAGTATGTCAATAGTTATAAAGGCCGTTTATTGGCGTAAAAGAACATTCAAGCGGTGCTTATTTTTCGGAACACACACCAAATATTTTGTTCAGAGAGTAACAGCAAGGCGGTTTGAACACCATCATGCTCGAGCGGGCGAACGAGGGCCACGGTGAGCACCGGGCTTCACGCGATGCGGGCCACGGGGCTCACTGGGGCAGAGAGGCAGTAAAGCTCGACCCGGGCCGAATCGATGGCGAGGTGATCGCGGGGTGGCTGGAAGCGTCGAGGTTGACAAAGCGCGACAGTCGTTTTAACTTTTTTTGTTTTTCGAGCGGCGCAATCACGATACGAGTACGAGTATATATGTCATTCGAAGTGCTACTGCTGCTGTTGTTGTTGTTGCTTGCCGTTTTTGTTCAAGTACGAGTACGAGTTCGAGTGTAATGCGAGTACGAGTACGAGTCGAGTACGAGTCGAGTACGACTACGAGTACGACTACGAGTATTGAGTACGAGTACATATGTACGTCTTTCTCAGTGTTGTGGATTTTTTTGTTTTGCATACTTCACAACTTGGCGACCGTGCTGGTGCTGTGCTTTTTCTCTTTCATACAATAGAGTATATACTCGTACAAAGTACGAAGTACGTAATATTAATAGTGTTGTTGTACTACCACACATACAATACTCACAAAAAATGCACAACTCTCACACCCACAGCAGACAGCGCAACGCCGTGCCGTGAGCCGTGTTGCTGTGCTTTCTCTTTCGAACGTACAGCTTTGTCGTCGTGGAGCATGGAGCTATTGTGCACCCCGAGCATGTTTTGCATGCATGTCAAGTCCGCCGTTTTTTTGCTGCACCATGAACCTCTTGGCATTTTCAAGTCGCGGTGCCTGCACTACATCATGTGGACCTCTTCTGTACCCCTTTCCTTGCGAGAGCGTAGAGGGCGGCGTAGAGGGCGGCGTCAGCCGCCCGCGAAGCGGAGCCCTTGTATAACATACGAGTACCTTTAATCAGAAGTGTGTCGTGGTCGTGGAGCGGGATTGACGCCAACGTCAGTCCCACAGGAACACAAAAACTTCAAACTCCATGAAGTTGAACTTCAACTCCCATCAATTCCAACTCCATTCCGAGCCTCGGTTTAAATAAGCTTGCGGCGGTTTTGGTCAGAGGTTACTGGTTACATCGCGTTTTGGGCTAGAGATTCGCTTTTCTCTACGCGCCCGATGATAGAATCATAGCTCTCGATTTAGCGATATTTTCATATTTTCCTGGTATACATACAGGAACACAAAAACTTCAAACTCCATGAAGTTGAACTTCAACTCCCATCAATTCCAACTCCATTCCGAGCCTCGGTTTAAATAAGCTTGCGGCGGTTTTGGTCAGAGGTTACTGGTTACATCGCGTTTTGGGCTAGAGATTCGCTTTTCTCTACGCGCCCGATGATAGAATCATAGCTCTCGATTTAGCGATATTTTCATATTTTCCTGGTATACATACAGGAACACAAAAACTTCAAACTCCATGAAGTTGAACTTCAACTCCCATCAATTCCAACTCCATTCCGAGCCTCGGTTTAAATAAGCTTGCGGCGGTTTTGGTCAGAGGTTACTGGTTACATCGCGTTTTGGGCTAGAGATTCGCTTTTCTCTACGCGCCCGATGATAGAATCATAGCTCTCGATTTAGCGATATTTTCATATTTTCCTGGTATACATAATACCAGGTATGTACAGGTATATCATACCTGGTACATATCATATACACAACTCCTCGATTTCGAGCGGTAAGGCGATGAAAGCTACGACCCTGTCTGGAAATATAAAGAAAGCTCGCATATTAAAAGGAATGACAAACGGTCCATACATTGCCGGACAGCGTGGCACCATAATATATAACTTTATCACACCCCGGTGGTAAGATAACACACCCCCTCGTACGAATGTTCTATTTCCAAATCGGTTTTCTCGATAATAGGGTATTATAGCATAAAGGGAGAAATTGCCGGGCACAAAATAAAATATACTGACTGTTGTAGTTACAGCATCGGCAACACGAGTCAGCCAATGATCTACGATAGGCTGGCTGGGGTAGGATATAGGTATAGGGGGTGTTTCCAAAGGCAACAATGCGATGGGGCTACAAGACACAAACGCGCGCAGGCAGGCAGGCAGGATGACGATACTCGTACACCTTCGCTCTCTGTCTGCAACGGGGGTCCATATATAGTAATCACAGCCCCCATGATGGACTCAACCTATTAATAGCGTAGGTAAGCACAATTCGGCGAGAGTCCAAGTATGCCCCTACCCTCCCCTTTGTTCATACATCACGGTTGGTTCTGACTTCTTCATAGCTATGTTCCCCCGAACTATTAATTAGACGGCTGGAAGTATCACGTTAACCGCTTATTGGTCGCTTTCCTTCGTTGGCTGAGTGATAATGGATCAATTATGTGTTGACCCCTTAAGAACTGGTCCCAAGTTTTTGGGGACAAACTATTACACTTGGAAATAGTGTGGGATAAGTTTTTTCAGCTATGAATGGGTTAAGTAAGTCGCACTTGGTGTTACTCACATGATGCCACTTTGCAAATACAGCATACGGCATATATAGCCCTTTCACAACTGCGACCACCTTTTTGGAGACATAAATACTTACTCGTAGGACAAGCCAGAAAAAAAATAATAATGACCTATTAACGAACTTAAAACACGTTTCGGGGTTCGCTCACCTCATATTGATGCGCTTGTAGGTTTCGATAAGACTGACGCTAAGCTTGTGCGCCAACCTATCCCCCGGGGGCCTTCTCGCCGTCGCGTGCCCATCCACCCCCCCTTGACCCACCCCCCCCCGCTCCCTCCACTACTCTCCTGCGAACTGGCGCAAGACTCCGGCCGAGCGACACCCAGCCCCGCGCCCCCGCTCGCTCCACCGCCTCCAAACACTTCCGGCAACTCTGTCTCCATGGTCTCTAGGGTCCGCCTCTGTTGGCCTCCTGTAACGTCCGTGTTCCGGGACGTTTCCTCCTCTTCCCGACCTCTCCCAATAATAACTCCCTCTGCCTCCTGCTGCCGCTGCTGCTGCTCTGTTTCCTCCTGTTCACTCCCGGCACCACCGTTTTCTCCTCCCCAGGTCGACTGCTGCCGCGGATTTCTTCTGGCCCCGTGGTCGCTCTCCGATCGCCGCTGCTCCTGCTCTTCCTGCTGCTGTTGCTGCTGCTGCTGCACCTGCGGCTCCTCCTCCTGCTGCTGCTGCTGCTGCTGCTCCTGCTGGCGTTGCCGTTGTTCACCAGGCTGGCCAACGCCTTCTACCCCCACCCCCACCTCCCCTCGGTCTGGATTCCCCCCCGTTTCTGCCCCGCCCCCAGCTCCCCCAGCTTCCTTTCTCACGCCTAACTCCACCCTCTGCCCCGTGCCCACTCCGCCTGACGCCCGTTCTTGATCACCCCCTCCTGCCGCCGCGCACCTCCCGCCCACCGATCTCACCCCCACTCCTCCAACTCCCGTCCCCGATCCCCGGTCCCCGTTTTTCCCGACGGCGCCTCCAACTCCCCCTGTTCTCGTACTGCAGCCCCCGTTGACGGCTACAACGCCCCCAGACGCTGAACTAGCCCCCCATTGAGTTGCATCCGAGGAGCGGTGGTCGAAATCTGCCGCCATACAACGGGGGCCGAAACCAACGGTGATTGGCCGAGAGTTCCGCCGCTTTCGTAAAACCTCCTTTATTGCGCCTGCCTGCTCGCCCGACTCCGGAGCGCAAGTCACTGAGTGGGTGCTACAGAATACTCTGCGCTACGCTATGGCAGGTCAGGGTGTAATGGCCTTACGGAGATCGCCGTGCCTCGAGATGCTGGGCTTGAATTGCCTTGGAAGGCTTGTTTCTGTCAACTGTTTCGCGGCATGACGTGAGAAGGGAACGGCAGGGAGGGAGTGGGGCAGGAGCGCGATTACTGACTGCTGTACTATCCATCGTGATCGCACGTACATACTGTGCTGTGCTACTGTGAAGTGCTGGACTGGCCTACTGCTATACAACCACTACTACTGTCTCGTACTGCCTGTACCGCACTGTATTTCATTCTGTACTGGACTCTTGTATGTACTGATGTACAGCACTGTGAAATGCCCTCGCACTACTCGCTTGAATAGATACTGTGATCGGGTGCCTCAAAAGGCTCAAGTTTCGTTGATCGCAACGGTGGGTGATAGTGGTGGTGGTGGTGGCAGTAGCGTTGTTGCAGCAGAGCTACGAGTATTGATGGCCATGTCTTTCGCTAATCCTGGTATCGATGCTAACTGTTTTGTGCCTCCGTATCGGTGGTGGTTGTGATGGTGGTGGTGGTGACGATATGGTGGTGATAGTGGTGGTGGTGGTGGTCGTGGCGGTTGCGATGTTGCCGCGACGGGAGCTCGTCATGCACGTCATTCCGCACAAGTCGCAGCAGCAGCAGCACCTGTCACCAAGCCACCACCAGCGTCAACCCGCCTAACTACATACATAAGGAAAAAAAAACAAAAGGCGTGTACTCGTACCAGGTACAGAGTAGTAGTCCCATAGTGCCGGTCAAGTAGTGCCGGCTGCCCGCTACGTTTAGTGCCGGGGAACTAGCTTGACACAGATGGGATTAACCAGTGTGGCAGTGTGCGGAGTAGTTAGTGCCGGTTACCGCTATAGTGCCGGTATTCTTGGCTGGCGCATGCCGGCACTATACTATTAATAGAGGGGCCACTTCTGTACTCGCATATGAATACATGACATAGAATGACGAGCGCGTTGGATCTCAAAAACGGCAGGTTTTCGGTATGAATCGAACACCTGAATCCTGAATCCCTCTCACACTAATAAACTGTTTTTTTTTTGTCATTTTTGTTAAATTAATGTAGAACGACACAGCTTCGGGAGGTTGGGACATGAATATTCTATACTCGCACATAATCCGGAGGCCCCCCGGTGTTACAATCCGGTGACCGGTAAAGAAAGCAGGTGAGCATGAAAGTCGCCGCCAAGGCTCGAACTACGTAAAATATTTATTTCTGCGGGAAGGGGGAACAAATATTCACGCTTCCTATCTAAACTGCCAAACTGCGCATTACTTTGAAATAGTTTGTACCTCCACAGCAGCAGAGAGGTGTGGTACGAACCGATATCATCGTATTAATAGAATAATGTCCGGCCGCAAGGGTATATATAGGTCGAGCAGAAGGGAAAATAAAGATTTTTAAGCTGCCTCTGGCCTCTGGCCTGTCGAATCTTTAACACTGACTGCAGCAGTTGCACTCGCACGCTATTAACCACCTCAGCAACAGCAGCAGTGTGTCAGAACAAGAGAGGAAGTCCATCACTCCACTTGTACGAATACCGGTACTACAGCAGTACACACGTACACATATATATAGAGAAAAAATAAAAACGAGAGCTGTGAGATCAGGTGAGATCGAGGATTTGTATGTGTACTGCTGCTGTGTACATGGAAAAATACAAATTATGTGAGCACGAGGGTATGATAAAAGCATAAGGTACGTACGTAAATCAAGCTTCCAAGCTATCACGAGGCGACCAGCCAAAGCGACGAAAACGTATGCTATGATACCCATGATCATGACATGATACTGCTACGAGTATTAATAGTCGTAACCCGCCGGAATCGTGCCGATTAATTTAGTTCGGGAAGTAAGTATAAACTGAGTGTTTTCCTGCTAAGTAAGGTCAACCAAGCTTAGAAACAATATCGGGTTCATGTTGGATTCCCTCGATATTTCCATGTGACAATAAAGCACAAAGCGACGAAAGCGCAATATTGCCCTGATAATACCACGAAACACGAAACCTCGTGGGGAGCAGCAGTCTAGGCCGTCTCTTAGAGTGAATGCGGCGGCGCCGCCACCGTCGCCGCTGCAATGATACCATACCCACACAGCAAAGGCTCTGGCTCGATACCCCATACCCGATACATCTCTCTAGCCTACTGCTGCTGCAGCAGCTGATCATGCATAGGGCGTCTTCGATCGTACGCGCCATTCTTGCGAACAAAGATGGCTCAAGTCGTAAACCAGGCATACAGGCATACCCAAAGCCATCATTCTCGTACGGCGGTCGGTTGTTTCGCCCCCGCACCAACAAAACCAAGGTCAACGGTACACCATCAGTAAACACAGCATCACCACCACCACCACCACCACCGCCACCAGCACGATTAACTTGCCCCGACGAAAAAGTTCTGAGATAAACCTCGAACTCGTATATTACATATTTACCACGGGAGGGAGTATTCATCTGCCACAAAAAAGCTCCTTCCAACGGTCAAAGATCAACGATACTGTCAAAGATGGTCCAAGGCATCGCTCCACCGTGAAGTGTGAAGAGGGCGGTGGTGCCGCAGATTTACGGGTTCCTCATGCCGGCAGGTCTCGGGTCTCGGAAGGAAGGCTGACTCGAGGGGCGCAAACCAAGTTTCACAAATCGTTAATTTCAAAAAAAAAAAAAAGACTCCTCTAGACTTAATTATGCACTTCTCTTCTCCTGGAAGAAAGGAGAGAAAGCAACAATCCGTTCCCGAATCACGCTCGTTCTCGTTCGTCGAGTGAACAAAGAAAAACGTGACAACAACAGAAGTCAGTAGGTCAACTACTGCTGTGCTGTTACTACTAATATCGCTGTGCTGTCTACTGCTGCCCATAATGCTCTCTATCGGCCATTGTGCAACAGGAGCGCCAACACCACCGCCAGCATCGGCTCTGCAACAGCGACGGAACCCCGACAGGACAACAACCAACAGCAGCAACAAACAACGGATACCAACACCGACCACGACAGGAAAAGGGGGGGGGGCGGCTTCATTCAACCGAGCTGTCTGTGTGCGCATACCACCAGTGGTGCATACCACAGCTGAATCCCCACACCATCACATCGAAATGTCCAAACAGCATACTGAAAGAAAACACCGACAACTCACACAAACAAATGCCCGTTCGTCAAATTTTCGTCTCCGCTCCCAAAGTTTTATTTCCAAGCTGTTTTTTTAACCGACACCACCTTTTTACTTACTACGAGTACGTGTTAAATACTCTCCCTCTTACGATGTCATTTATCAGCATTCACCTTTGATGGAATTATTATTATTATAGTCACTTTCAAACCAGTAATAATGTGTAGAAAACTCTATTAATAATAACCTGCACACCTCGTAGAACCCGCGACCGAATCATCACACCAACTTCAAGCTTGCCACCATAGCCTTGTTTTTTTGTTTTTTTTTTTTACTTTTGTTCATAAAATAATCGTACGTACCAAAGGCTCTCCTTCGGGATGGAGTTGACTTGTAATCCGGGGGGTGTCGCACGTTGAAAAGGGGCATCATCATAACCAGGCGTCCCTCGTACGTATGTATTTACTCCAAAGTTCGTATTGCTGCTGTATACTGCTGTGTGGCAGAATGAGGTTCGACGGCGTGTGCTCGGTTTCAAAATTGTACGTGGAAATGTGAACATGGTGTATCTCCTGGTGAACAGTATATACAACACAAATGCGAACGAACACAAAAGCACCGTGGTTGTCACAAAGGCCAATGTTTTTCGCGCTGGCGCTGCTGTACTGCTGCCGTACCGCCGCTGCTATAGTGTACGTGTAGGGGTGTACCGTGGCTGCGCGGAAACTTCAGAAAACCCGAGGAAGGGCGCACTCGTACCGTCGTCCTGCCCCCCCTGCGCAGCATCCAATTATTAATAATTGCACCTGAGATTGCGTGGAATGCGTGTTAACGCGGCACATAGGCACGCACACACAAATGCACCGTCCGCGGCTGTCACAAAAGGAAGAGTTTCGTGTGCGACTGCTGTTGTTCCGTGGCTGCCACGTAGTCGAGAGCTTCAGGGGCAGTATGATCAGGTCCGGCACGATACCACAGCAGCAGCAGCAGCAGCAGCAGCAGCAGCAGCAGCAGCAGCAGCAGCAGCCAGCAGCCAGCAGCAGCGTGCAAAATCATATATTGTGGGGTTTCCACCATCCTGCTTGGCTGCGGCTGGACGGAACGTCTCCCGGCGATTACTTGCCGGATTTCGCGAGTTCATGGACGCTCAGAGCATGTGGCCCACGGAGCCCGGCCGGGACCCACACTTGCGCCGTGGTGTACATGAGAGCCCCCTGCGTGCCCCGCAGCCGAAAGCGGGAGAAAGGCCCGAGGCCGGAGTAGAAAAAGCTTCGTAAAGTATTCCGGAAAAAAAGTAAATTTGACGCACGGACTAGTACGTATGTTACGAAATACGAGTGCCAGGTACATAATATACAACGTCCCAGACGCCTGCTGATTGTTCAAAGAGAAAACTGGAAAAAAAATGTGGAACATTGAACGAAGGGAAATCTGGAGTTTGCAGAGAGGTATTGAATCGTTGGCGTTAATGAAAAGAGGGGATGGGGAAGAGGGTCATCAAGCAACAGCAGCTGGACCCACTTTTTTGGGATGCTTAAAGTGGTTGGAATGAGAGTGGGATTATTTCCGCTTGTTGGGAGATGAGAGTTTCAACAGTATCCGATTAATAGTTACCTGGTACAAATTAGTATTTTACATCTTACCACCAGGTACACATGTATACCAGTATAAAATATGCGCACATCAGTATAATAACACAACATGCACATGCATCACAAGCGAGTATCTGTACTCGTATGAAAGGCCCAGTGTACAGCAAGCACTGCCACACTATGATACATACTGCTGTACCGTATACATAAACTCGCGCAAAACCACTCGGGTTTAAAAGTAGGGGCTGGCCTTTTCGCCTTTTCTTTCGGCTCACCGGCTCCTTTCTAAAAATGCCACCGAAACACGCGGCTTATTTCTTGACCGCCCCTGCCAACCTCGACCCCCCAAAGGGTTAACTAAGGGCAGGGTTCGGGATTTAGGGTTGCTGGGGTCAAGGACGTCATGAATAAGAAACCCGTCAAGCAAAAGGCAAGACGTGCGCTCTCGGGGGCGCAGGGCCGAGTGTTTCCCACTAAAACCTAGAGTTTTGGTGTCAGTCAAGGCATGTCAAGGCAAAGTTGCTGTCGGCCAAGGAGTGAAAGTGCCGTCTCCTGACATCTTTGGATGGGGGGTCAGGTCTTCGAGGGCATGCGAGATAGAAATCAACCAAAAGGTGCAGCACGAGCTCACGCGCAAGGTGGTCGTGTCGTACACAAGGGGCGCCTGCCCATGCGAGTTTGCTGCCATATATATGTATTGACGCTCATGAAGGCGTGGGTTGTTGCGTGCAACATTAAACCGCTATTTCTACTTTTAACCCAACGACTTCAAATCAGCACATCCTGTGTCAGGCGAAAGCGCGGCCTTATTTAGCATAACGAAAAGCTCAGACAACGGCAGCAGAAGCAAGTGTATATGTACCACTTATCGCCACAAAAATGCCGGCACAGATTGATGTATAATGCAACAGCAGAAATGGAAGAAAAAGCAGTATTCACAGAAGCTTTTGCTTTGTCGACAGCAGTTTTCGCTTTACAACTCAAGACAAGAAGGCGCCATGCCGTTCATGCCCGCGCTTACTGCCCACCTACTACAGACTATTCTCGGAAATAACGTGTCTCATTGTCGTACCCCTCGCACTCTCAGTACAAATATAGAACTTAACTTTGCAACGCCCGTGAGCCCATGAAAAAGAGAGAGATATGACGAACAAAACAAGCACAATCACGAAGTAAAACCACAGCAGTGTATGCCAGGCATATACCACGAAAACGGAGCATTCCAAATTCAAGTATATATCACCGACATTCACTCAGTGTTGTTGTCACACGATCAGAAATCACAGAACAAGCAAATCATCGCATCATCAAGAAGCCACAAGTGGGACACAGCGGTGGTCCCCAGCAGGCATCATGTATGATGCATACTGCATACCTGGTACTGACTTGCATCATACCTGGTAGACTACAATGCAATACTGCTGCTGTGCATACCATCACAAAATCTTGATCCAAAAGCTACCGCCTTCTGGAACATCCGTCCGCTCACGAAAACATCAAAAAAACGTTCAAGACGAACGATGAATGACTCGTAACTCGAAACCAAAGATGTCATACTTCGAAGTTGGAAGTATATCCCATACCGCTCTGTCCCGAAATTTAAGCACCCTTTTATTGAATAGTAATGTACAAAATGTACTTGTATTTCGGTACAGAGCGGTATATAGGACAACCGGTCTATTCGGGCGAGTCGAGGTCTCTTCTGCCCCTATCTAATACCCGTCTTAGCGCTGGGGGGAAGTCCGACAAGCCGCCAGCCAAGGAGGCAAACCGCGGTCTCCTTCTCTCTGGTCTCCTCAAGACAGCATATGTTCAAAATTTTGATACGTATTTTTCTCGTATCATGGCGAGGGGCCGACGAGGTGGTTAGTGCTCGTTGCATCCAACACCTGGCACACCTGGGGTGAAAAAAAACGCTTCTGCTTTTCGTCGTCGTACCGTATACGTACCTGTGGGGTGGGGTGTGCTGTGGTCTGTCTGGCGTGGAGCAATCGCCGGTCGCCGATCGTCAAAGAAAAAGCGCCGGCGAGACTCTTACCGAAAAAAACTCCTGTCTTTCGCTGTGATATCCGCGGTGTGGGCGTGGTCCTACAGCGGCTGGCGCCGCCCAGAACAAAGAATAAAACACACCGGACATGTGACATGGCAAAATCGGCTCCGTTTTTTCATGAACAATCGTATCTGCCCGGCGTAGGCGTGTAGGCAGTCCTACAATTCAAGCAAGTACTGCTTTCTTGCTATATACAACAACAACAACAGCAGAACGGGTCAAAGGGGTTTCTTATATATAGGCGAGGGGAATAATACGAACACCAGCAGAATGTAAAAAGCTCCAACATCTAGGGCTGTGAGTTGGGTGGGTGGACGTGCAGGCCAGCTATTAACAGTAGTTGGGTGGCAAATTCCGAATCCCCTCGAGCCCCCCGGCCACGGGGGGGGTGCGGAAGGCGCCCCCGGAGGACACGCCGTAGGCGCCATCGGAGGATTCCGCTGAAGGTGTCGTTGGAGGCAAAAATAACGCTATTTGGCGTTGGCAGTGTCTACACGTCTACACCCAAAAGCATGGTAAACAAAACAAGCCTTCCTACAAACAAGGACAGCCAAAAGAGTCGAACAAGGTCGCACCGACCGTGGCAACTGCCTGCTGTAACACCTTATCTATGTACATAGCCAACAACAAAACAAATGACTTGTCGCCGACTTAATAGTCAGCCAACTCAGCCTTGACGTAAAGCAGTATCAACAACCAATAATAAAGGTCGAGGGCACAACGGAGAGACCATGCACAAGAAGCTGCTTGATTGACGCGAGGAAATAAATTACAACAAAAAGTGATCCTAATATTCACCAGTACTCTTTTACAGAACATGACTCGCAAACAGTACGTACCAGGTACCAGGTTGTACGTATGAAGGATATATACCAAAGGCATGACAAACATGCCAGAGTACTCGTAACCTTCCTCCCGGTAGATTGCACCTGGCATCATGGTGGTATGTCATATCATGCATTCATGATACAATCAGCACCGACACCGGATGCTCCCGGTGTCGACGGACATAAAGAACGGTTTAATGTTAACTGCTGTGAAGAACACGCAAACAAAAACAACGAACGCGCGGCATACCGCGGAAGCACCGCCGTACACGAACTGCGCTACTGCTGTGTACCTGCTGGTATCAGCTATTGCTCGCACATACATATATGCGTAGCTATTGAAATGTCAAAACCGACGCAAACTCCGGTCGCGACAGAAAACTACGCAGCAGCTTGAAAGTATAGTATGTAGAACGAAACTACGTCTATCGATCGAGCGCCGGCGCGAGCACACAAGGCTTACAATACACTACTAAACTGTACCAGGTAAGTACAATTAATAGTACCAGGTACGAGACATCGATCGATATTTCCTACCGGTAAATTTGACCACAAAGTGTGTACCAAGTAGTACTACAACTGCAGTACGGAGTACTACTGCAGCCTACTAAAGTAGGGTAGGGTAGGGTAGGGTAGGGTAGGGTAAGGTAGGGTAGGGTAGGGTCTAGGAGGGTAGGGATGGGTAGGGTAGGGTAGGATAGGATAGGGTAGAGTACGTTAGCGTAGGGTAGTGTAGTGTAGGGTAGGGTAGGGTAGCGTAGGGTAGCGTAGGATAGCGTAGGGTAGCGTAGGGTAGCATGAGGCAAGGCAAGGCAAGGCAAGGCAAGGCAAGGCAAGGCAAAGCAAGGCAAAGCAAGGCAAAGCAAGGCAAAGCAAGGCAAAGCAAGGCAAAGCAAGGCAAAGCAAGGCAAAGCAAGGCAAAGCAAGGCAACGTACGGCAAGCTAAGGTGAGACTACGTACGTACCCGTATGATACACATATAGATCAAGAACAACCGTAAAAGGAGTACGCACTCGAATTAATAGTCTACATGGGCAGCCGTCCTCGCGAACAGCAGTAACAGGACATCCGTCGTACGTACTCACTCGTACTTCAACGACGACGCAGGCGGCTACTCGTACCATTAAGAATAGATCGCTCGCACCCACAAGTCCCAAACAACAAAAATTGCCGCAATTTCGATTTCAGTTCCGCGTTCCGCACGGCCTGAGAGTTTTTTCCGTTGCATTATACTCCTACATGCCTGCATGACACCGACGGCTCGGCACTCTGCTGCTGCTGCTGCGGCTGCTCCTGCTGCTGCAGCTGCAATCCAATACTATTACCACCAAAATAACTTTCCATCCTCTCACACTATTAATACTCGTACTTCATTTTCCACTTTAACTTCAATACCCATCAATCGATACACGCCGTCCCGTTGTATTTTGCGTTTTGCTTGTTGTTGTGCTGCTGCTGCTGATGCTGCCCTGTATCTGAAATTATGAGGCACAGCCAGGCTCGGAACGAACGTCTTTGTCATGATGACACCTCGGTACTGCTGCTGTGCTGCAGCGCTGCAGCACACAGCCAGCCAAGCAGCCTACGAGTAGCAGTACGCAACTATACGTATACAACTCGGGCAAAACGTCGACAAAACGAAAAATCACCAGTGCCGACAGGAATAACGTGGCGAGCGAGCGCCCTGTCCACCCCCTTCCCTCCCCACATCCCAACTCCCAATCCTCTCTCCCTCCCTGCCTCCCTCCCTCCCTCCCTCCCTCCCTCCCTCCCTCCCTCCCTCCCTCCCTTCCCCGGTCGCCGCCGAGGCCGAAAGGCTTGCTTGCTGCGACGCAACGCCTCCTACAGGACGATATTCATCATTTCGTGCGTCCCATACTAAAACTACAGTAGGTCAAAAGTACACCAGCGCCAGACCATTTTTCTGCACTTTTTCGGCGTTTTCGTTTCGAAAAAAAGAGGGGGGCACGCCGCCCAGCAGCCACCGAGGGAATGTACGTTGGTACTTAATTTCCACCCGCCGACACTAGACCAGTTACCGTGGCTGCACCGAGCAGGGCTACAAGTGTTGGAAGCGCCCAAGCGAGGGTCACAGGGTTGCCGCACGGGCCGGGGCTTGCACCGGATAGGCCGAGCAAAGGGTCTTGGCGGCCGAACCTCACGGCGAGTCAAACTCAAAACCGAAAAAAGGGGTCGATCGAATCGTACTATGTTCGAGTATAAATATCGTCAGTAAAATATACCAGTCGTACACCAAGTATAATGCGTTGGAGTCGGCGCGACTCTTTTGAAAAACAAATCAAACAAAAAAACATCAACCACGTGTCGGAAACGGCTTGCTGGTTATAATGAGAGCCGCCAAATGGCGCGCTAGCTCGCTTGCTTGCTAGCTGTGCTAGCTTTCGCTTTCGTCTCTCCGGGTGCGGAGTTGGGTTGACCCGCACCCCGTGGCATGGTGGACTCTCACCTCTCGTTGCCTGGCCGACGCGTGGTGATCCACCTAACGGCCTTTTCCTCGCCTAGCGCCTCCAGCGTTTCTCCTCGGGTGACGAAAAACTCACAGAAAGCAACCCAAACGCTCGCTCGCTGTAGGCCGCGTGCAACGAGCGGTCGCAAACCAAGCGGTCGCACCAATGCCCACCTCCTCTCCTAGTCACCAGCTCCCCCTCTCCTGCCACTAGCTCGCCTGGAGCTTCCTCGGCTGGGACGGGCAAGCCGAGAGAAAATCGACTTAACCACCCTGACTGCACGATATATTCAAAGACCCCGGGTTGCTTCGCTCGAAAACTCGAAAACAAAAATAAGTTTTTGCCCGCCTTGGCCAACGGGTTTCGGCTTTGCCGGCCAAAAATCACCCGAAAACCCCTCCCGACTCCGCGCCAACTTGCTCCTGCTCGCTATGCCTCGAGCAAGCCTCCTAAGCCCTTGCGCTGAAGCCCGGGGTGAGCCTCGGCAGCGCAGGCGTCACGACAAGACGCCCTCCTCGGTGGGAAGAGAGCCGGTGACAAAAACGCCATTTTTTTTACTATTTTTCAGCGTTCTCTGATTGGTCAAAGTTATTGACCACTCGGAATCGCGATTTCCCACCTCGGAATAATGCAGCCAATCAATTCGCTCCAACTCGGTTCAATCTGTTTTTCCACCATCGCGCCGCTCGCGCCCTGTGGACTCTGGATTCTGGATCCCCACATATACTACCAACCGCGACCATGCGGACCACCCGTGGTCCGTCCTCTCTGGTGTGTGCCGCGAGAGTTTCGCAGCAGCAGCGTGCAGTAATGGTGGCGGCACATGGTACGATGTGGGCCTGTGGTGCTGCTGCCTGTGAGCAGGTGCGTGTGGAGTGTGCAACGAGCAAAACAATTTAATGCCAGTCATCATCAGGATGTGGATGGATTTTCCTCTTCCTTCATCACCATACAACTCGTGACAGAAAAAAAAACACACCAGCATTATTAATAAGGCAAGATCATGCCTCGTACAGACAGCAGAACAGAGTGTTTTGCTGTGTGTTCACTACTACTCTCGTACAGCATGCTTCTATCAATAGCACTATTGACACGAGTGTACTCCTGCTGTGTGGCATACGGGTATACTCGCACGGGTATGCTGGTATGAGAGTCTAGCATACCACCAGTACGTTTTTTTGTTTACGACGTAATGTGGCCAGCGGAGAGAAAAGTCTATCGCTTTTTTCGGCGCACTGCTGTCTGGTTGTGCCTGTCGTCTGAACCAAAAATCAGCGTGTGTGTGTGCCGTGTGGGGTCCGTCTCTGTTTGTGGTGTGGTGTGTGTTTCAATCCACGATGGTGGTGATGTAATATGATATCCACAGTTTATACACACGTAGTATTAATAGTAGTATCAATGGTCCACGAACGCGACCCAACACAAAACGCTGTAATATAAGCCATCGGTGAACGGCAACGAAGCATTTTCCTACGTAGAGATGTTTTCTTCATGCGCATGAGAGCTATAACAACACAGAGTAGTCAGTTGATAAATATGAATAATAGTACAATACTGTAGTGGTACGACCGCTGCTATGCCAGCGGGGCCGGCAGGCGCAAAAGTTTAGATGCACGGGCCTTTTTGGCCGTCGGTGTAGACAGCAATGTCCATCTCACTTTTGTGCGCGGAGGCAGACGCCATCAGAATGGTGGACGGACACTACGTACACGGCCCTAGGTGTGTTTGCTAGAGGGAGCTGTACTGTCTCAGTAACCTGGCTTCGCCATCAAAGGAGGAGGGAGTGTGTGGCGACGAGCTGAAGTCTGGACTGGTCAATCCCTTCAGCGCGAGAATTTTTATTTTCCAGACCAAGCACCCTGAGTGCAACGAGGGAGAAAGCCAGGAGCCGACTGGGAAGGACAACAACGAGAGCGAGTACGGACGGGGCGGATCGAGTGTGGTCGTGCTAGGACTGGCCAAGTGGCACCGGAGCGGCGCGCCGGAGCACAGCAGCACGCCGCAGCAGCAGCACAGCAGCGCGGAGCAGCCATCCGGAGCACGGACGACATCGACCCGTGACGAACGGACAATTATTTTTGTTGCCATTTTTTTTTTCGTTTTTTTGACCTGAATTTCGTTGTTGGGTCTGTGTGGATGACGTCACTGGTTTTGTAGAGAGACGCGGCAGAGATGGCGCGGACACCCCGGTTGCCTTCATTGTGTGCCTGATCGTGGAAGACCCCTTCAATGTGGAACGATTCCTAATCAGTGTCGATGTTTATAATGCTGTGCCTAACACAGACGTTCAGGATAGATTCGGGTAATTATCAATTGACGTGATCAGGCGCAAAAGTTTAGATGCACGGGCCTTTTTGGCCGTCGGTGTAGACAGCAATGTCCATCTCACTTTTGTGCGCGGAGGCAGACGCCATCAGAATGGTGGACGGACACTACGTACACGGCCCTAGGTGTGTTTGCTAGAGGGAGCTGTACTGTCTCAGTAACCTGGCTTCGCCATCAAAGGAGGAGGGAGTGTGTGGCGACGAGCTGAAGTCTGGACTGGTCAATCCCTTCAGCGCGAGAATTTTTATTTTCCAGACCAAGCACCCTGAGTGCAACGAGGGAGAAAGCCAGGAGCCGACTGGGAAGGACAACAACGAGAGCGAGTACGGACGGGGCGGATCGAGTGTGGTCGTGCTAGGACTGGCCAAGTGGCACCGGAGCGGCGCGCCGGAGCACAGCAGCACGCCGCAGCAGCAGCACAGCAGCGCGGAGCAGCCATCCGGAGCACGGACGACATCGACCCGTGACGAACGGACAATTATTTTTGTTGCCATTTTTTTTTTCGTTTTTTTGACCTGAATTTCGTTGTTGGGTCTGTGTGGATGACGTCACTGGTTTTGTAGAGAGACGCGGCAGAGATGGCGCGGACACCCCGGTTGCCTTCATTGTGTGCCTGATCGTGGAAGACCCCTTCAATGTGGAACGATTCCTAATCAGTGTCGATGTTTATAATGCTGTGCCTAACACAGACGTTCAGGATAGATTCGGGTAATTATCAATTGACGTGATNATCACGTCAATTGATAATTACCCGAATCTATCCTGAACGTCTGTGTTAGGCACAGCATTATAAACATCGACACTGATTAGGAATCGTTCCACATTGAAGGGGTCTTCCACGATCAGGCACACAATGAAGGCAACCGGGGTGTCCGCGCCATCTCTGCCGCGTCTCTCTACAAAACCAGTGACGTCATCCACACAGACCCAACAACGAAATTCAGGTCAAAAAAACGAAAAAAAAAATGGCAACAAAAATAATTGTCCGTTCGTCACGGGTCGATGTCGTCCGTGCTCCGGATGGCTGCTCCGCGCTGCTGTGCTGCTGCTGCGGCGTGCTGCTGTGCTCCGGCGCGCCGCTCCGGTGCCACTTGGCCAGTCCTAGCACGACCACACTCGATCCGCCCCGTCCGTACTCGCTCTCGTTGTTGTCCTTCCCAGTCGGCTCCTGGCTTTCTCCCTCGTTGCACTCAGGGTGCTTGGTCTGGAAAATAAAAATTCTCGCGCTGAAGGGATTGACCAGTCCAGACTTCAGCTCGTCGCCACACACTCCCTCCTCCTTTGATGGCGAAGCCAGGTTACTGAGACAGTACAGCTCCCTCTAGCAAACACACCTAGGGCCGTGTACGTAGTGTCCGTCCACCATTCTGATGGCGTCTGCCTCCGCGCACAAAAGTGAGATGGACATTGCTGTCTACACCGACGGCCAAAAAGGCCCGTGCATCTAAACTTTTGCGCCTGACGCACCAGTGCCGATCCAACTCTACCGCTGCACACGCTTCGCGGCGGGTGCGCAGCAGCAAGAAGGTATCGGTCCGCTTGAGGGTGAGCCTAGCCTTGCTCGCTAGAAAGACCCCCCCCCTCGCTATGGGCCATGCCAAAGCAAAAACTTTGCCGAGGCAGCGAGGGGAAGAAGGGAGTAACCAGAACCAAATATACGGGAATATATATATGTTTTTTTGGTTACCATCGCATGTTCTGACTACTGCAGACCTTCGCCATAGCAGGCGCCTTCCGTACTCCTGCGGGGAAAGGCAGGAGTGCAGAGGGCGTTGTGGGAATGAAGATCGAGCATACCTTTCACTATACCAGGAAAAAAATGCAGTAGGCGAAACCACTCACTTTCAAGAAATATGGGAGATATGGACAAGGGGGGGGGGGGCGTACTCATGTCATGCATGACCGTAGTCGTATGACCATAATAGACCCTCGCATCCCTACAATGCCGGGACGGAGCACGTCGAGTTTCAACCGACCAGGAAAACATTGCTTGCACCAAGCGCGCAGCGCCGTGAGGTGTTAGGCGAGTCGCATGAAGGGTGACCTGCATCCTGCTAAAAACCGCTTGTGAGGCGGACTTTCATGCATTGAATGACATCGGCGAATTGATTGAGGAGGGGGGGGGGTATGTCCACTCACCTTCTGTTGTTAACTGTTACCATCCGGTATAGCTCAGTTGGGAGTGACGCCTCGAAACACGGCACAGGGGGGCACACAGAGTATTGCCGTGCACGGTCGTTGGGTTGGCACGCCTTCGCTACTGGTGAACCGTATAGCGTGCGTTTGGCGTTTGGGGCGAATTCCCGACCGCATTTTATGTTTCCGAACAGAGCGGTGTATCATGGCGAGATCATCCCAGTCTGACAGGAATGACACACGACGGAATTCAGCACGCGACACCATTCAAGAAGCTTTCGTTTTTGGGCTAGAAGCGGTTTATCATAGGGTGTGTCCTACGCTATTATTTATGTTGCCCTCCGACCTGTGTCGCGAATGTTTGAGTCGGACATGAACGGAATACCCTCTACTACCGCAGGAGGCTCTCTTTTATCACCCTGAACCATCAATAGTTTCAGCAGCCGCGAGGTTGGCTACTCCCCATGCCAGGCTGTTTTCCCACGTGCTCGGATTCCTCGTTCACGCGCTTTGGGAGAGCATCGGTAGAATAGAGAATCGGACACGCCGAACTCGCTCCTGATGGCCACAAAAGTGTGGTTGTTGTTGCTGTTGTTACGCCCTTTGGGGGAGCATCGGTAAGATAGAGAATCACTCACGCCGAGCTCGCCCCTCAGGGTCATAAACGTGTGGTGGTGGTTGTTGTTGTTGTTTTTGTTGTTATTGTTGTCGTCGTTGTTGTTGTTCTCACACCAACTCGTCACGAAAAAGATAGTCTGTGGTCACAGGACAGGCCCCACAAACTCTGGAGTGGAAGATTACCTCAGGAGGAAAACACAAAAAAAATATAATAATAATAATAATGCACAAAGTAACTGAACAAATTATATGCCTTAGACAAAAACATGTCCTGTCGGCTCTGCTGCACTCGCAGGACGGACGAGTGAAGCGGTACGAGAGGTTCGCGTTTGCCAAACGCGGTGATATCACCCTTTAGCTCCCGTGGTTGATGGCATACACCCGGCCGGGCATCGGCAAGGCTTAGCGACCCAGCCCACGAAGCGACGAACGCAGCTAAGTTCGAGCGGGCATCACCAGCATGCCGCCACTCGAGGGATGTGACTGTAGCAGTGGGCAACCTTCTCACGGAAATGCGAGCGCCCGGCAGCGAGGCAACAAGGGAGCGGGTGAAATCGAAACTCCCCGAAAAAGATCAAACCACTGTCTCCGAGGCAGCGGCGGCCGCGGTGGCAGCAAGTGCCTCTGATTGGGAGGGAGGGAGTGGTCCCAAATGGTACCCGGGGGAAGCGTTCAACCCTCCGATCGCCCTCGAGGTCATAAAATCTCGGAACGCGCTGTCTGGCGCAGGAAGCGACAGCCTGCGCTTTTCGTGTTTACAGTTAATCATCAGGACTCTCTTCGGGCGCGAACGTTTGGCGCTGGTGCGTACTGAGGTCCTCTGGAGGCGAATCATCGACGACCCAAACGCCTTCCCACCGGAGTTCTGGCAGCTCTTCCTGCAATCTAACCTCGCCTTGGGCGAAAAAGACCGCCCTGTGTGCGTAGGAACAACGCGTAGATGTACCCTTGCAGCCGGAACTGTGCGGCAGTGGAGGCCGCGGCTAGAGGAGACCAACGTGAGGCGAGACACTTTGGGGTAGGAGTATGAGGGGGGGGGGTGGAGCAGGTAGCGTTATGCGCCCCAGTGCACCACGAGGAAAAACACTGGCTGGCCCTCACGGACTGCTCCAACGCCATCAACACGGTTAAATGGACGGCAGTTACTCGCGGGGGCGGTCGCTTGCGCGTCGGCACTTACACTTTCCGTCCCCAAATGCGACGGCGAGATATCTGCACACGGGTTCTTCCAGACGGGCTGGGCTCGGGAGAAAGCCGCAATATGGACTGCTGCTCCGGTGGTGTGCAACAAACGGAAACAATGGGACCGGCGTTGTTGTCCTGCATACCGCTCTTGCCGGTGCTGAAGCGAACTCGAGAGGATTTCGAGCCAAGAGGTGCTGAAGTGTTCGCCAGCTTGTACGACACAATCATCAAAAGCGATAGAAGTCACAGCTGACACTGTGGAGGTTGTGCCTTTTCTCCAGCGAGAGCTGGCCAGCATCGGTATCGTCATCAACCGCAAGAAAAACGGTCCCGTTGCCTCCGAAGGAGCACGTGTCTACGCTGGGAGAAACTACCCTTCTTGAAGGCATTGACATGCGCGCCGCGGAACGGGGTGGGGGTGAAGGTGGTTGGAGTTCCCATCGATGCCGACGCATACGCGATGGGGCCAGCAATAGAGATCGTCGAAAACGGTGGAGCGTAAAAACCCGCGCAGATGCTGCCGCGCATGCCAGGCAAGCAGTCAATCAACCTGATTGCCACCAGCTCCATGGTGCAGCGAACAGCCTTCATGGAGTGAGTGATGGACCCGGAGTTGTCCCTGCCTGAATGCCAAAAGGCAGACGACAGCGCGATGTGGATGCTGGAAAACCTGCTTGATCTCCCGGAGAAAGCCGAAGAATCGTTGTTCTTTGAGGACGCCCGACGAGTCAGCTGGCGTTGCTGCCCCACCAACGCGCGCAGGCGAGCCTTCCCATGAGGGCTGGAGAATTTGGATTGTCGTCGGCTGAAGCACGAATTATGTCAGCATCCGTCGGGAGCATGGTGGCGGCGGTACCGGAGGTTCTTGCTGCTCTCTCGGGCGTTAAAGGGGAGAAAGTCCGGAATGGGCTCCCGACTCGGAACTCGTCCGCCGCATTTGGAGGGGCGTCCGGGACCTCCGCGACGTGCACAGGGTTTCGGAGGAACCCATGGCTAAAATCGTGTTTGAACGCTGGTGAGACAGAGCCTTCCGAGCAGGAGAGCAAGGTGCCTCAGGGCAGTGGATTGCTGCCTGCACACAACGCCGAAACAACCAGCTCCTGCAAAGCCCAGTACAGATTGGGGAAATAGGTGAATCGAGTACGCTGTGACAGATGTGTTCGCTTAGTTCGAACAAGTCACCGAGACGACACCCCCGCAGGAAACGGGCAACCCACACTGGAGAAGGAGACAAGAGGTATCGCCAAGACCCGGTAAAGAAGCCAATCGGGACCAGATACCACCGCCTTCTTGAGGGTGTCACCAGTCGACTTGTCCAGGGTCATCCCAGCGTCGGAGTTCGCGTTCGCACCACGGTGCTTTCTGGAGACGGAGAAGTTCCTGGCGAGGAGGTGCCCCTACTGCAGTGCGACGGATGCAAACACGCGGCAAGCGCGGTTCTGCCATCCTTAGGGCGCGCAAGTCAACCAGCACTAGCGGCGCCTGGTGCACGCGCTCTCGCGCACGTTTAAATGTACGTCGATCCACCAGCAGGTGGAAATTGGAGCTCCCTTCAACGCCGACAGGTATCTCCAACTTGACCTTGTGATCGAGAGGGGGGGGCCTTGTTCCCTCGATATTGCCGTTCGTGTTGAGGTATTTAGTCTGGGGCTACTGGTAAAAGGTTGCAACTACTGCACTCGCCTACCCAAACTAAACCTTACAATTCGTGTTTGTTCACGGTATTGATGAGATGAATGATGCTAAAGAGTTATCGCCACCGAACCGAACGAAGGAGTGCGCCACGTCCCTGCCTTTAGACAAGTTTCCTATGGGTAAGATCAGCGGGTTTGGGCTGGGGGTTAGGGTTAGGGTTAGGGCTAGGATTGGGCTCCTCGGGTGGTAGGGTTTTTGGGCGTTGTTCGAAAACCTTCTTCGTACGAAGTAATCCTGGAAGCACACACACGTCGGGGGGGGAGGGGGGCACGCGTATTCTCCGTGTTCTGTCTACACAGTATTGCAGTATTTCTGTACTTGATAATGATGATAGGAAGGAAGGAAAAAGGACAGCAAACGGTGGGGTAGATAAAGCTCAAGCCAGAAGTAGGTAAAAATAAGGGGGTAGGCTTTCTTTATGCAGGGGGCTCTTACTGTTTCGGTGGTTTTCTTCTTTCGGGGAGGGAATGTTTATGGGTGATCAACGTTGAAGCTCGTGCTATACACATTGTCGGATGGCAGGGATAATAATATATGCAGGGAAGGAGAATTGGTTGGATGAGATTGGTGGTATTCGACGAATTGTGTCAGCTTTTCCATTCTGAAGGAACAACGCCCTGCACATTGTCGAAAGGCAAATCATAACGTAATAATGATGGTGACGTTCTTAATGAGCTAATTTCCCTGAAATATAGCCCGTGGTCACAAAACAGACAGGCTGAACAAGTATACGATCCAGTTTTTTTGTTGTTGTAACTGTTTTGCTTCTTCCTCTAAAAAATAACCGCCTTCTTTAAACTCGACGCGCATTATTCGTTGTGGAAGGAACAAGAAGCAGAAAAGTTGGTGCCGCATATCCTCTACTAATACCGCTGTTGTTCACAAAGCAACTCACAATAATAATTGATTTATTATTTGGAGTGCTTACGAGTGACCAATGTTGAAGCTCGTTCTACTGTCGTTTTGCACATTGTGGGATGGCAAGGATACTACACAGTACTACTGTAATGCAGGTAGGCAGGACACAGGACACAGACAGAGAGGAATGTGCAAGGAAGGACTCGGGGAGGGGGACAGATGGCAGCACCATGACAGGGGGCCGTATCCAGTGAAAGGTATATACCCGCCGTATCTAAGAAAAAATGTACTACGAGTACCTGCTACCTGGTACAGCAGTACTATCTTTATGCAACTGTAGTACTAATGGTAGGCACCATGGTGTATCTGTCGTATCTTTCGAGATCCAAGATTTGTACTACTACAGTACTCTGTACCAGGATCCGATCTTTCTTGCTGTCAATCCCGGACGACGCGTTCGATTCTGCACAGTGCTGTATTGCCCCCACAGCCCACAGCAGCAGACAGTGTATAATAAGGTAGAGGGCACACACAGACAGGAATGAGCAGAGTCACGGGGGGGGACAGGCTAGCACGATGAAGTGTGTCGCGTTGCTTTATCCAAGTCCTGGAACACCGCCGGTTGGTCGGTGAACGGTAATTTTCAAACACAACAGTCCTCCTGTTGAAAAACGGTGAAATATTTAATATTAAGATTTACCCGCCGTATCCAAAAAAATGATATGTACGTACCACAGAACCAGGTACAGGGAGTCTTTCGTACGTAGTATCTTTCGAGATCCAAGATCCTACTCGTACTCTCGTACAGCATACTGCTGGTTGGTGTAGATCCGAGGATCCGATCCTTGGGTGGGATCGTGGGGGATCCGCCTATCTTGTTGTGGAGTTCCACGACCGATTGAGTTTTTTCAATCCGGGCCGCCTTCGATTCTGCGAGTGCCCCAGGGTAGACAGCGGACACACACCACCACAGCGGACACGAGCAGGAATGAGCAGGGACACAGAGAGGACCAGTCAAGCACGATGACAGGAGCCGTTGCTTTATCAGAGTCCTGGTTGAAAGCTGTGAGTTGTTGTGGTGCCTTTGCGCGGATATATATGCCAGCTGCCTTTGCTGTGCTGTACAGAGTATCGACGAATGATACGTACGGAGACGAGCATCTATTATTTCGAAAATCTACTCGTTGCAGCAGCATCATCGACGCAAGAAGAAGAGCATGGATGAGTCATGGATACCTTTCACAGCAGTACTGCAGCGGTCGACGACGTCGTTTCTGGTCACACAAGTTCTTGGGCGTACTTCTTCCAGACCAGGTTTTGCCAATAGTCAGTCGCGTGCTCAACTTTCGAGCAATCGAGCACCACATCATCATCAGTTAGTTGCTGCTGCTGCTGCTGCTGCTGCTGGTGAATGTATACACTCGATCCACGAAACCATACGTACAACCAATCAATAATGCCAGTACCAGTACAGCAGCAGTACCAGGTACTACTGTACCCTGTACAGAGTACTACTCGTAGACGAGTATCACTCTACTCGTGTCGTATCGTCTGTGTGGTGCGTTGTGATACAACACGAGCTGCAGTACGTACTGTACCACGTAGATAAAAACTCGGCGTCAAACTTGAGGGTACGTATCAGGTATCAGGTACCTGGGGTACCCTGTTGCTTCGAAGCTATGGTATGGTACAGCAGTCAGTCATCTCCAAAGATCCAACACCCAACATTGCACACGTCGTACAAACCAGATCGATGTGCGTACAGATCACACGGGTTTTATTTTCACGGATCTGCATAGTGCGTGTGCTACAACTACTGTTGTAGGTACAGTACCGGTATGTACAAGTTGGAGATTTCGTGGGGCTGGTCTGCAGTACAGGATCTGAATGATCGGCATAATATACTGGTTGTACAGCAGTATCATTGGTGTTTTCGCAGTATAGTAAGGGGGACCATAGACCACAGTAAACAGGACCAAATATGTTTAGTAAAAGTAGGTAAATGTATAGGTTTTGGCGGATGCCGTAGGTCTTATTTACTATGGTACGCCGTATTAATGATTGACGGGGTTTTGTCATCGTATGCTATCATGCGTGTGCGCGGGTTTGTAAGCATGATATGATCCGACGTGGTACGACCTGTATGATCTGTACACGTTTTCACGTGGTTGAGCCTCAACCCAGTGATCTGTGCGGTGTAGGTCAGGAAGATCACGATTTTCTCTGACGTGTGCAAGATTACGATTGTACATCTCGCACAGATCATATAGATCGTTCCTACTTCATGATCTAGATATTATTAGGCACGTATATTCCCGATCTTGTATGATCTGTATGATCTATAGCTCATGTTGCCGGGTAAGACCCGTATCATCTGCAATATCTAGCGTATGTTTCCTGTAGTTTGGATCTGCACTGTGCAGATCCTGCACAACCTTTCACAACGGCGGGCGAGGAACTAGATGATCTACAGTAGATCATGATACGTCCGACGTTTGCAAGATTGGTACTACAGAGTACGTACTTCTATTAAATACTACTACTGTAATCTCTTCCGTCCCGTGGGGGGTGTTAACCGCTTAAGAACTGGGCCCAGGTATTTGGGGACAAACTACTTGGGATCAGTGTGGGGTTTTTTTTTCAGCTCTGAATGGGTTAAGGTACAGAGAAATAACTGTACAGCGACTGCTCGTACGAGGTCTCTGCGAATAAACGTGGGAGAGACGGGTGCTACGATAGAGGTATGATACTGTACCTTTTTTTTGGCTTGTTGTTTTTCGGAATGACAGGGCTCCTTAACCCATTCAGAACTGAAAACATGATCCCACACTAATTCCAAGTAGTTTGTCCCCAAATACGTGGGACCAGTCAGAACTGGAAAAAATGTCCCACACTAATTCCAAGTAGTTTGTCCCCAAATTCGGGGGACCAATTCTTAAGGGGTTAAGGGGTTAACACAAAATCATCGGAATTTCATTCTTGTGGTGCAATATTTTTCGTTGTGTGCTTGGGCCATGGGATGTATGTACATCGGGTACGTAGCACTTTTCTTTTCTTCATAAAAATCAGTTTTTGGGTGATGTACAGAGAGCTCCTCAAGTTGACCACTCTAAAAAAAAAATGGTGCACCTCTACCGTAGGTACTTACTGTAGCAGGTGTCGAGACTGCTGCTGCTGTAATTGGTTGCATGTGATATCAATCTACAGGTAGGTACCTGTAGAGTATACTGGTATCAAAAAGCGTACGTCGCTTGCTACGTACATATACTCTGTGTCGCTGCTTGTGTTGATATTTTGTTTTGCCAGCTGACAATGTATACGAGCGCTTATTCCAATCATCCCATCCACATATATATATAACGACTCCAGACATACGTAGATGTTACTAATCTTGCTGCTTGTGTTTTATTAATGTACATGTCATATGTACGTGCCAGATGCTGCCGTACGTATTATGTGCAGGATACCCGCTGGTGCACACTTCCATAAATTCCGAACACGCTGATGACGATGTCCGCCCCTTCGCTCAGCTCGTCACCGTGGTGGCTGTGGCGTTGTCCGCGAAGATTCTGGTCGGTTCCTCCTCTCGTTGGCGACCGATTTTCATATCCGGTGCTCTTGCGGCAGCGGTGTTTTGTGAGGTAAGCATACACCAGGTATATAGACCCGCTGGGCCTATCCTTTTCGGCATCAACGCGACGTTGAACAGATCATGATCTACTGCCTATCACCTACAGATCCCAATCTGCCTATGCGGTATGTTGTGCTTTTGGGAGGGAAGTGTAACAGTATGGGCTTGGAAGGCCTTGATTCTACACGAAAGTGAGTAACACCCAGGACATGCTTAGTAGACGATCTGCAAGGGGATACTCCGTGTCTCACCCAGTCCTATAACGTAAGCATGTACATCTATACCTCCGTTGGAACTACAGTATGATATCTATTTTGGTATCAACACGACGTCGGACAGATCATGATCTACTGCAGATCACCTACAGATCCTACCTTGCCTATATTATATCACTCTGGACGGGAATAGAAGGGACGTCCATGACAACATTTTCGTCAGGTTGAGTCTCTAGCTTTTGATTGAGTGTCGGCCTATAAATAGGGAGACGTTGGTTAAGCGCGTTCAGATTGAAAATGAAACACATTGCTTCGTCGGAACAGGCCAAATCGGAGACACTTTTTTTGTACGCCTCGCCCGTGCAGTAGTTATCTGTTCCTCTTGGGCACGTGTGTTTTTCTTCTAGGGGCGCTTCTGTCTCCCTGCGTCATTTGCGTCATTTGTATTACAGTACAGGACACCTAATAAGAAACAGGCTGATAAGAAAGCCAGGCTGAGATTTTGAGGGAAATAGGAAATTCCGGAGTCGTTATCTTGAAATTAGTGTAGAAAGACCCTATCTCAAATAAGAAATCCAGCCTGGACCAGATTTCCTGTTTCTTATTAGGTGTCCTGTACTGTATGTTTCATTTCAGAATTCGTTTTTTATTTGTCTTTTTGTTCCTATTTTTTGGTTCGGCTCGTGTCGTTGTGTTCTCGTACCCAGTACGTTAAGCTTCTCACTTGCTTTACCCATTAATTTGCGTTTTATTTTGTTTTGGTTTTTCTCTGTTTCGCAGTCTGTGACCACAGAATTTGTATCTCTCTAGGATTGGGAATCAGGACAGGCACTGGGTGTACTGACGTGGTTGAGTAGAAAGAACGGGTTTGATGTGAAGACAACACACACACATCATTAATTTGACACACCGACTACAGGTAGGTATCAGTATGCACCCAACGGTCCTTACAGTTTCGTCCAAAGGGACATTTTGTGCAGGATCTGTAGGGTACAGACCCAGCCCAGGAAGAATGTTGTGTGCTACAAACAGTAGTAGTAGATTGTGCAGATTGTTTCGGCTTCCGCCCGGCAACATGATGAGCTAGATCATACATATCAGGATAATGTATCTGCCTTGAAAGATCTACAGATCATAAAGCCGGGGTCGGTGATCTGTCCCGTTTCGTGGAACTTTTCTTTTTTGCATCAACACTACTTGTACTGTCACACATCGGACGGATCAGATCCCCTATTTCACGATTTAGATTTCACGATTTAGATTTCACGATCTAAGATTTCACGATCTAATTTTCACTATCTAGGTTTCACGATCTAGATTTCGCGATCTAGATAAACTCCTGATTGTATTATCTGCATGATCTAGACCGTGCTTACCGGGTGGGGTCTGTATGATCTGTATGACACAGCTCTTGCGCACAAGTTTGTCGAGTGGGATCTGCAGGATACGGCTCTGTCGCACAATATCTCATAACGGCAAACAAATGTAGGATCTAGATTATCTGGGTCGGTTAGCTGGGTGGGATCTGCATGATTCGGTTTTTGCACAAGATATCATAACGGCAAAAATAGGATTTTAGATTATCTACAGTAGACCGTGATCTGTCTGAACATCTAAACTGAGAGCACGTCACACCTCGGACAGATCATCGATTTCCACTTGATGATCTAAATCTTTCAAGGCAGGTATTTTGTAGGATCTAGCTCATGCTGCCGGGTGGGACCCGTATAGTCAGCATGATCTAGCGCACGTTTTCTAGGTTGGATCTGTACCATATATGCAGATGATACACAACCTCTCACAACGGCAGGTTAGGAACTAGATGATCTAGATCATGATCTATGTGTAGATGATCTAGCTCATGATATACTTGTAGATGATCTAGATCTGTCCGAGGTGTGGAACACTTTGCAGGTTCAAGGCTCAAGGTCACGGCTGAGGCTAACACTAACTAACGCTGACTTTAGAGTACAGACATTATTAGGAGATTAAGTGCGAGGAACATTATGCCGCCCGCATATACGATACACAAACGGAAACAGCGTGGGGAAGCTGGATTGACTCGTACAGCAGTTTAGTGAAGCGAACCCAGGTTTGGTGGCTGGTGTTATCATTGTTGTTGTTGGTGGTGGTGATGGTGGTAGTGGTAGTGGTTGTTGCTTTTGCCGCCGTCGTCGATGTTGCTCGTGCCGTGGTGCCTACTCCAGTGGTCCCCACCTTAACCAATCGTCCTCCCCTAAATTCATCGCCAAAATCTATCACCATCTACCGTCCAAAATCTATCACCATAGTGGCGGTGGGCGCAAAACCGAGAGAATGCCAATCGAACGAGAACTACCTACCACAAAAACACTCCACCTTCAGGCCACAATATCCCTACTGTAACACTGGTACACACTATGTCAGGGGACCATAGTGAATAGGACCAAATACTTCCAGAAAAAAAAACCAATTATATAGGTTTTTGTGTGTACCGTAGGTGCTATTTACCATGGTCCCCCCTAAATACTACCAGGTATGTCCGGAAACGTAAGGGCCGGTTGGGCAGTGCCATGAATACCCAAAGGTTCCACACATCGGTCAGATAATCTACAGATAGATCATCTATAGATCATGTAGATACTAACCTACCGTTGCAAATATCTTATGCAAGATCTGTACGGTACAGGTCCAACCCAGAAAGCGCGTCCTAGATCATGCAGAGTGTACGGCTCCCACCCGAAAACGTGAGCTAGATCACAACGCTCAGGGGTATATCTGCCTTGAAATATCTAGATGATCTATATGTAGATGATACATCTGTAGATGATCTACATGTATATGATATATCTGTAGATAACTCATCTGTAGATCATCTGTCTGAGGCGTTAAACGTCCCTTACATTTCCGAACACAGCGGTACTCATCATAACTCCTTATCATGGATTGCATCAAATAAAAAATAAAAACAAATCTCTCTTTTTTTGTTCACATTTTTCGCGTGCCTGTTGCCGTCTGGCAGTACTACTACCTCTTCTTCGCCGTTATGAAGGTGCCAAGAGATTGGTCCATCAGCAGAGTGAGTGTCAAGGGGCGGGCGGGGGGATGGGGGGGTGTATTCGATATTCATGCACGGCCGTACTCGTATGACCATAGACCCTCGCATCCCTACAATGCCGGGACGGAGCGCGTTGGGTTTTCACCAACCAGGCAGACATTGCTTGCACCAAGCGCGAAGCGCCGTGAGGTGTTGGGCGAGTCGCATGGAGGGTGAGCTGCATCCTGCTAAGAACCGCCTCTGAGGCGGACTTGCATATGGACGACAGCTTCAATGAGTTAATTTAATTTCTGGTGTGGCCACTTCCGGAGACAGCAATGGGTTTTACTATGTAACTGCCTCGCGGACGCCTTACCATATTAACACTACGTGNTTTTCGTCAGGTTGAGTCTCTAGCTTTTGATTGAGTGTCGGCCTATAAATAGGGAGACGTTGGTTAAGCGCGTTCAGATTGAAAATGAAACACATTGCTTCGTCGGAACAGGCCAAATCGGAGACACTTTTTTTGTACGCCTCGCCCGTGCAGTAGTTATCTGTTCCTCTTGGGCACGTGTGTTTTTCTTCTAGGGGCGCTTCTGTCTCCCTGCGTCATTTGCGTCATTTGTATTACAGTACAGGACACCTAATAAGAAACAGGCTGATAAGAAAGCCAGGCTGAGATTTTGAGGGAAATAGGAAATTCCGGAGTCGTTATCTTGAAATTAGTGTAGAAAGACCCTATCTCAAATAAGAAATCCAGCCTGGACCAGATTTCCTGTTTCTTATTAGGTGTCCTGTACTGTATGCTTCATTTCAGAATTCGTTTTTTATTTGTCTTTTTGTTCCTATTTTTTGGTTCGGCTCGTGTCGTTGTGTTCTCGTACCCAGTACGTTAAGCTTCTCACTTGCTTTACCCATTAATTTGCGTTTTATTTTGTTTTGGTTTTTCTCTGTTTCGCAGTCTGTGACCACAGAATTTGTATCTCTCTAGGATTGGGAATCAGGACAGGCACTGGGTGTACTGACGTGGTTGAGTAGAAAGAACGGGTTTGATGTGAAGACAACACACACACATCATTAATTTGACACACCGACTACAGGTAGGTATCAGTATGCACCCAACGGTCCTTACAGTTTCGTCCAAAGGGACATTTTGTGCAGGATCTGTAGGGTACAGACCCAGCCCAGGAAGAATGTTGTGTGCTACAAACAGTAGTAGTAGATTGTGCAGATTGTTTCGGCTTCCGCCCGGCAACATGATGAGCTAGATCATACATATCAGGATAATGTATCTGCCTTGAAAGATCTACAGATCATAAAGCCGGGGTCGGTGATCTGTCCCGTTTCGTGGAACTTTTCTTTTTTGCATCAACACTACTGTACTGTCACATATTGGACGGATCAGATCCCCTATTTCACGATCTAGATTTCACGATTTAGATTTCACGATCTAAGATTTCACGATCTAGATTTCACTATCTAGGTTTCACGATCTAGATTTCGCGATCTAGATAAACTCCTGATTGTATTATCTGCATGATCTAGACCGTGCTTACCGGGTGGGGTCTGTATGATCTGTATGACACAGCTCTTGCGCACAAGTTTGTCGAGTGGGATCTGCAGGATACGGCTCTGTCGCACAATATCTCATAACGGCAAACAAATGTAGGATCTAGATTATCTGGGTCGGTTAGCTGGGTGGGATCTGCATGATTCGGTTTTTGCACAAGATATCATAACGGCAAAAATAGGATTTTAGATTATCTACAGTAGACCGTGATCTGTCTGAACATCTAAACTGAGAGCGCGTCACACCTCGGACAGATCATCGATTTCCACTTGATGATCTAGATCTTTCAAGGCAGGTATTTTGTAGGATCTAGCTCATGCTGCCGGGTGGGACCCGTATAGTCAGCATGATCTAGCGCACGTTTTCTAGGTTGGATCTGTACTATATATGCAGATGATACACAACCCCTCACAACGGCACGTTAGGAACTAGATGATCTAGATCATGATCTATGTGTAGATGATCTAGTTCATGATATACTTGTAGATGATCTAGATCTGTCCGAGGTGTGGAACACTTTGCAGGTTCAAGGCTCAAGGTCACGGCTGAGGCTAACACTAACTAACGCTGACTTTAGAGTACAGACATTATTAGGAGATTAAGTGCGAGGAACATTATGCCGCCCGCATATACGATACACAAACGGAAACAGCGTGGGGAAGCTGGATTGACTCGTACAGCAGTTTAGTGAAGCGAACCCAGGTTTGGTGGCCGGTGTTATCATTGTTGTTGTTGGTGGTGGTGATGGTGGTAGTGGTAGTGGTTGTTGCTGTTGCCGCCGTCGTCGATGTTGCTCGTGCCGTAGTGCCTACTCCAGTGGTCCCCACCTTAACCAATCGTCCTCCCCTAAATTCATCGCCAAAATCTATCACCATCTACCGTCCAAAATCTATCACCATAGTGGCGGTGGGCGCAAAACCGAGAGAATGCCAATCGAACGAGAACTACCTACCACAAAAACACTCCACCTTCAGGCCACAATATCCCTACTGTAACACTGGTACACACTATGTCAGGGGACCATGGTAAATAGGACCAAATAGTGTCAGAAAAAAGAACCAATTATATAGGTTTTTGTGTGTACCGTAGGTGCTATTTACCATGGTCCCCCCTAAATACTACCAGGTATGTCCGGAAACGTAAGGGCCGGTTGGGCAGTGCCATGAATACCCAAAGGTTCCACACATCGGTCAGATAATCTACAGATAGATCATCTATAGATCATGTAGATACTAACCTACCATTGCAAATATCTTATGCAAGATCTGTACGGTGCAAGTCCAACCCAGAAAGCACGTCCTAGATCATGCAGATTGTACGGCTCCCACCCGAAAACGTGAGCTAGACCACAACGCTCAGGGGTATATCTGCCTTGAAATATCTAGATGATCTATATGTAGATGATACATCTGTAGATGATCTACATGTAGATGATATATCTGTAGAGAACCCATCTGTAGATCATCTGTCTGAGGTGTTAAACGTCCCTTACATTTCCGAACACAGCGGTACTCATCATAACTCCTTATCATGGATTGCATCAAATAAAAAATAAAAACAAATCTCTCTTTTTTTGTTCACATTTTTCGCGTGCCTGTTGCCGTCTGGCAGTACTACTACCTCTTCTTCGCCGTTATGAAGGTGCCAAGAGATTGGTCCATCAGCAGAGTGAGTGTCAAGGGGCGGGCGGGGGGATGGGGGGGTGTATTCGATATTCATGCACGGCCGTACTCGTATGACCATAGACCCTCGCATCCCTACAATGCCGGGACGGTCACCAACCAGGCAGACATTGCGTGCGCCAAGCGTGAAGCGGGGGTGTATTCATTTGTTGCTTGCCTTAGTCATTTGACCATGGACCACGCATCCCTTTCGAGACGGAAAACCGTTCCTACTCCGAATAGAAACACCTCCAACAGTTGTTGAGTGAGAGGCGTGTTTTACAGCGTTGTTGTCAACCGACGCCAACCCAATATATTTATGTATACATGCATGGGGGGGGTAAAGAAACAGATACCAAGGAGGGGAGGGGGGGGGGGGCGAGGGTATGGTGTCACGGGGGGGCAGGGTAGGTGTCACGGGGGGGGCAGAAGGAGTGAAGCCAGGGAGAGGAGTGGGGGCGTACTCATTTTTTTGCTTGCCTTAGTCGTTTGTCCATTGACCACGTATCCCTTTCGAGACGGAGCACCGTTCCTACTTCAGCCAGAAGAGTGGATCAAGACGTTTTGCGGCGATCTTGCCGCCTTTTCTTGTCGGTTTTCGTCAGAATTGGTCGAGAGAGGGAGTGGATAGACCCCTTTTTCGATGATATCGCCGAATGTTCTCGTCGTCGTCGCCGTCGTAGTCGTCGTTTTTTTTGTTTCAACACAACTCTGTTCCTTACCTTCACAGGGCGTTGTGATGGCGCGGTGGGACTGCCTGCGGAGCACTAAGGGGGGGAAGAGGGCCGAGTGGTCCACAAGCGCGTTGGACATCAACCCGTGCTTCTGCCCCAGCGGCGCCTTCTGCAGAAATTTAACTGCAGGCAAGCATACGATGAGTGTGATCATATTCTCGGGACACACAACACGTACGTTTACCCCGTTTCAGGTTTGCCTATGAAGCAGGTCCCCGCGTAGTCACTCGATTGTGTTTCGATGCTGGCTACGATAGGACGGTAGGGGTAGATATATGTACCTATTTTTTTCTGAGTCTCCTCACTTGACGAGGGAGCTCTACACTATAAGTAAGTCATTAGTAATTCACCCAAAACTAGACTTACAGAGAAAATATTAATAGGCTTAACTCGATGAACAATCCTACATACCTGGTACGACCTAGATGTCTAACGAATTTAATTGTAGCGTAGAAATGGGATTCCAACGATAAGGTATGCCTTATAGGGCATATGCCTTATTGGGTAGTTCCTCAGTTCAGGAGTATATTAATAGTCAGGAGTAGTCATTAATAGTCAGTAATAGTCATTGATGGCCAGTAAGAGTCAATAATAGTCAATACTAGTCAGCACTAGTCAGTATTAGTCAGTAATAGTCAGTAATAGTCAGTAACAGTCAGTAATAGTCATTAATAGTCAGTGATAGCCAGTAATAGTCAGTCATAGTCAGTAATAGTCAGTAATAGTCAGCACTAGTTAGTAATAGTCAGTAATAGTCAGTCATGAATGTTCCGGCCAATAAGTGCTACCCTTAAATGTATCATCGTAGCACGCGTCTCTCCTTGTAGAGTGCAGTTGTACTATTCATCCAATCAACGAGTATATAGGCAGACGAAGGTCACTGAGCGCGGGGGGCTCTCGCTTCCTGACTCCCCCCCCCTGCTTTTCCTGGCGTGGGCCCTCACCATCAGCCCGAGCGTGTTGTGGGAGCCAAACGCCACGTAGTAACTGGCTGGACCACGCCGGGAGACACCCTCCTCAAGAGAGTTCCGCCAACTGAATAGTGCTCCTCACTGCCGGCCACCTCCTCCGCCCGGGCTGGGACCCGATCAACCCCTGAGCCTGCTCCACCTAATGAGTGGGGCCGGCTTCTTACCCGCCACTCAGAGCGGTACGTCGCGCAAGGCTGCAGGTCAACATGGCCGCTCGATAGGCGTTCCCCTTTACGCGGTCCCACATACAGCGTCCTCCATGAGAGCACGTAACGGGTATAGGCGCTTACCCGTCCCCAGGATCTCCGGAGGAGAAAATCTAGATCATCGCCGCGAATATGTATGTGTACAGGGAGCTCCGGTATCCGCCACCCTTTCACCTTTGGGCCGCATGAAGGAGGTTCGCTAATTTGCTGCCCCCCGGCCTAGGGCATCGCCTCCTACTCGTGCCGTCTCCTCGTCCACTCCGCGCTGGCTACTCGTGGGCCTCTCCCAGTTCCTCTCGGTCGGCCTAGTCTCTCCCTTGCGACCGATTCACCGCCTCCCTTGCAGCTAGGTGTAGACGTTGCCCGCTACGGGTGTTGCAGCTGCAGTAGCGGCGCTCTGTTTCGCCCTGGGGGGTCTCCACTTGTTCCGCTGTCGTGGCAAGCCTGTTCCGTGCTGTCTAACGTCTCTCGACGGCACCTCTATTGCGGAGGACCGCATTAAATAGGACCAAACATTGTATGTAAAAAGAGTAAAATATATAAGTGTTTGTGTTTACCGTAGGTCCTATTTACTATGATATGGTCCTCCCACCGTAATAGCAGTGCCTCGCTGATCGTTCTACCGCGTTAGTAATGGCTCGCCCTCAACCCCCCCCCCCCGCGACTCGCCCAACACCTCACGGCGGCTCGCGCTTGGTGCAAGCAATGTCTGCATGGTCGGTGAAAACCCGACATGCTCCGTCCCGGCATTGTAGGGATACGAGAGAATATGGCCATACGACAACGGCCGTGCACGATACTAGTACACCCCCCCTTCAAGAGGGTCTATGGTCATAAGACTACGACCATGCATGAATATCGAGTACACCAAGTTTGGTACACTAAATAGTAGCGAGAAAACGATCGCTATCTTAGGAGATAGATGGTGGCCACAGGCGGCGAAACAGGAAGGGGATAAGATTAGCAAAAACTTTCTTTGACCTTCGTCTGCCTATATACTCGTTGATTGGATGGAATAGTACAACTCGCCTCTACAAGGAGAGACGCGTGCTACTACTAGGTGGGTCCCAGCACATTTTTGCCAATACATTACATTACTATTGACTGACTATTTACTGACTCTAACTGACTATACTGACTCTAATGCTGACTATTACTGACTAATCTGACTATCTACTGTACTGCTATTACTGACTATTACTCGACTATTACTGACTATTACCGACTATACTGACTATCATTACTGACTTTATAATATTCTGACTATTACTGAGCTACGTGACACTACGCTAACTGACTATTACTGACTTCGTAGTACTGTCTATTACTGACTACCAGGTATTGCTGACTATTACTGACTATACTGAGAACTACCCAATAAGGCATACGCCTTGTAATGCATGCCTTATCGTTGGAACACCATTNCGATAAGTCGTATGCCTTCTAAGGCTTATGGCTTATTTGGTAGTTCCTCAGTCGACGGAGGAGTGTACGAACAGTCAGGAACAGTCAGTAATAGTCAGAATACCGGTAGTCAGTCCGATCAGTACTCAGTACTATCAGAATGTCAGTAATAGTCATGTACAATAGCTGTAATAGTCAGTACTAGTCGGTAATAGTCAGTAATAGTCGGTAATAGTCAGTAATAGTCAGTAAAGTCAGGTATAGTCAGTATAGTCAGTTAGAGTCAGCTAATAATTCAGTCTAGAGTCAGTAAATAGTCAGTTAATCAGTCAATAGTCGGAGAATATATGTTGTATTGCCAAAGTGCACTGGACCACACTCAGTCATGTAGCACGCGTCTCTCCTTGGTAGAGGCGAGTTGTACTATTTCATCCATCAACGAGTAATATAGGCAGACGAAGGTCAAAGAAACTTTTTGCTAATCTTATCCCCTTCCTGTTTCGCCGCCTGTGGCCACCATCTATCTCCTAAGATAGCGATCGTTTTCTCGCTACTATTTAGTGTACCAAACTTGGTGTACTCGATATTCATGCATGGCCGTAGTCTTATGACCATAGACCCTCTTGAAGGGGGGGTGTACTAGTATCGTGCACGGCCGTTGTCGTATGGCCATATTCTCTCGTATCCCTACAATGCCGGGACGGAGCATGTCGGGTTTTCATCGACCATGCAGACATTGCTTGCACCAAGCGCGAGCCGCCGTGAGGTGTTGGGCGAGTCGCGGTTTTCACCGACCATGCAGACATTGCTTGCACCAAGCGCGAGGCGCCGTGAGGTGTTGGGCGAGTCGCATGAAGGGTGAGCCTCCTCCTACTAAGAACTGCTTGTCAGGCGGGCTTGCATATGGACGACAGCCTCCAATGGGTTGGTTTGATTTCCGGTGTGGCCACTTCCAGAGACAGCAATGGGGGTACTATGTAACTGCCTCGTGGGTGCCTTGCCATAAACACTACCGATATGTGTGAATACTAAGTTGTTGTTTTTTGGTACCGGTAGGAAGACAAACCAAAAACGATTTGACGCGCCAAAACAGCCTCCACAACACAACACCCCTGCATCTCGTACCGTGTTTCTGTTGTGTCAAAATGAATGAACGTCTTGAAAAAGTACGATTTAGTTCAAGCATGTCGCTCGAAGATGAACACTAAATTCCAGGACTTCCTCTTTTGCGAAACTAATTAATTACAACCAACCTACTACTACTACTCAACTATTTATAAAATTTCAAAACTACAGCTGTGAGATCGAGGATTTGGTCGAACTCCTATTTGCAAGCTGCGTATGATACTTCGATCGCGCGTACTCCCGGGTTGAATATGTCTTTGTGCAGGATGTACGTCCTTTACACGAGGCGAACATCATATATAACGTTATTACATTACTATTATCATTGTTGTTAGTATTACGTTTGTCACCTGACGACGTGCAGCATAAGAGCTTGGAATTCAACGTTGACCACTCAAAAAACATTCCCAGAACAAAGAAAAAAACAAGAGAAACTGAAAAAAGAAAGCCTACGCACGAAGTCTAACTCCCGTCTGTATCAATCAACCAAACGTTGCCGTTTTTTTCTCTCTCTCTCCCAGATGTTTGGATCTACGATACTCCGTGTCCCGAGGACGGGTCGGCTATGTGCTGGGACAAAAAAAAAACTTATGTGAGGGACCCGTAAAATAACACGTGTTCGTTTGGTCTCTTCACAATGTGACAGTTTCGTGTCGTTTCGGGTGATTGGTATTTTATAGGTTATTTCGTCGCTTCTGTTATTCAGGCTGATGTGCTGGCGGATGCCATGATGGCCCACGGGGTCATCCCCTTTTGCCTCTCCCTGTTGGGACGACTAATACTATGACTTGAAACCATGTCGCAAGGTGCTCGAACATGGCCTTTACGAACAACACGTACCAATATACCGTATGAGTAGGGCTATGAGTTGGTTGACTTCTTCTTCTTCTCATCCCCTTTGCGGCTAAAAGCCGCCGAAACCTGATAGCTGACTTGGTAATTTTTCATGGTGCTATGACCGTAGATAGGTGCGGAAAACTTGGCGGAGTCCTGCGACTACTTACTAATAGTCGTTGGCTAATAGGTACTACAGCCACCAGCGTTGTATTTAGGTTGCTTGCGTGCGTAAATTCGCGGAGCTCTGCTGCGTCTTTTGTGTCTGACTGGCGAGTTTTTCTTTGGCTCGGTGCGTTTGTTTTTATTTGATAAATACTTAACTAAGTTAGGTGGCTAAGTATACGTCAGATAGTTGGCTTAAATCGCCTGTCAACTATTAACAATTAATAATAACTACCCGTGGAGTCCATCCAAGGCATGCCTTGCTCACAGCCCGACGTAGTATTCCGACACATTTTGTTTCTGTTTCGGCGGTTTGCTGGGAGGGGGGGGGGGGGGTTGCTGCGGAAAGGGAGGTTGAGGACGTCATTCATGGCGGTGACTCAAATGCCGTATTATTGCAGGAAACCCAAACGCACGGTATGGTACCAAAACCAAACGCACATAATGTTTTGGCCGAAACCAAACAAGCATTATTTTGGAAACAGCTTTAGCACCCTATTTAGCGAACCAAAGGAACACTGATAAATCATGGTCAGGGGGCGGGGGGGGGGACTCATGTCGTGGATGGTTGTAGTCGGGGAGGGGGGGTGGGCATTGGGGAGCGGGGGGTGGAGAAAGAGGGGAGGGTGGAGGGAGGAGGGAGGGGGAGTGGAGAAAGGAGGGGGGTGAAGAGGGGGGAAAGGGGGAGAGGAGGAGGCGGGAGGAGGGGGGATTGGGGTCACCATGGCCCTGGACGCTTAGACCTTCGCCCTCTCCCCCTCGTTCCTGCTTTCTCCTTATACAGTATACTAATCCTATTTGCGCGCTTTTGTCGTATTTTCCCTCCTCCCCTGAACCGTTTGTGACACAAATGCACGCCGTGCATGCCGCAGATACCGCTCTACGTCGACGACCGGAGGGATTGCGCCGCTGCCCAGGGGACGAAATGCACCAAAACGGAACCGTGCATGCCGTGCGCCTTGGATAGCTTGCGGGTGAGCGGGGCACCAAGCTGTTCTCATTCCTCACCACACTGACCCCATCCTCCACCAAGCTAAACCCATCCTTGACCAAGCTGACCCCATCCCCCACCCATCCGCCACCAAGCTGACCCCAACCTCCGCTAATATGACCCCATACTATTACACCAAGCTGACCCCACCCGCCACCAAGCTGACCCCATCCCTCACCAAGCTGACCCCGTACTCCACCAAGCTGACCCCATCCCCCACCAAGCTGACCCCATCCTCCACCAAGCTGACCCCATCTCTCACCAAGCTGATCCCGTCCTCGACCAAGCTAAACCTATCCCCCACCAAGCTTACCCCATCCGCCACCAAGCTGACTCCAGCATCCACAAAGCTGATCCCATCCCCACCAAGCTTACCCCACCCGCCACCAAGCTGACCCCATCCCTCACCAAGCTGACCCCGTACTACACCAAGCTGACCCCATCCTCCACCAAGCTGACCCCATCCCTCACCAACCTGACCCCGTACTCCACCAAGCTGACTTCATTCTCCACCAAGCTGACCTCATCTCCCACCAAGCTGACCCCATCCGCTACCACGCTGACCCCATATGTCACCAAGCTGACCCCATCTCCACCAAACTGACCCAGTCCGCCACCAAGCTGACCCCATCCCTCACCAAGCCAAGCTGGCCCCATACTCCACCAAGCTGACCCCATCCTCCACCAAGCTGACCCCATACCTCATCAAGATGACCCCATCCGCCACCAAACTAACCCCACCCCCACCAAGCTTATCTCACCCGCTACTAAGCTGACCCCATCCCTGACCAAGCTGACCCCGTCCTCCACAAAGCTGACCCCATCCCCCACCAATCTGACCCCATCCGCGACCAAGTTGACCTCATCACCCACCAAGTTGACCCCATCCGCCACCAAGCTGACCCCACCCCTCACCAAGCTGGTCCCAACTCGGTTAACCCTGCTGCCATTAATAGTGTAACCCTTTTAACTACTTCAAAATATATTCCACACTAACTCCAAATGATTTGCGGTGCATCTTGGATAGCCTGCCCTGCTGCCATTAATAGTGTAACCCTTTTAACTACTTCAAAATATATTCCACACTAACTCCAAGTGATTTGCGGTGCATCTTGGATAGCCTGCGGGTGAGCGGCGCCCCCCACTAAGCTGGCCCCACCCCTCACCAAGCTGGCCCTAAACCAGTTTACCTTGCTGTCATTTACTATTTCATTACTGCAAATTGTACCCCACACTAGTTCCGAATGGTTTCCGTGCACCTTGGGCAGCCTGTGGGCGGGTCTAGGGAAAATTCTAACCCATAATCCCTTTTAACATCGCCGTCCGCCTTTTGGGGAAAACCTCACAGCGAGATTGTATTTCCGCAAATGCTCCGGGGACGTAAACAATGTCGGAGCTTCTGGTCTGGGAAAACTCCTATATAACCCCTGACCCCTTTTTATAACCCCATCCACCTTATGGGGGGGGAATTCACTGCACATTTTGTTTCCGCGAATGCTACCGGAGGGCGTAAAAAATGTCGGAACTGCGGGTCTAGGAACGCTCCTAACCTCCAACCCCCTTTTTTATAACGCCATCCACGTGTTTTGGTGGGCATTTTCACCACAGGAGTTTATTATAGCGAATGTTACGGAGGCGTCAAGATGTCGGAGCTGCGGCTCTGGGAACAGGGGGGAGTGCAACTTCATTATCGACGAAGGGCCGTATTGCTGGAAAGAGCCGGGGTCTAGGGAGATCGAGCCTTGCTCCGTTTGCTGCACCGAACCGCAGGTACGTTTCTCGGGCGTTCGTTTTGTACGGGACCCGCGTCCCGCCTTTCTCTTGAGTGATATGTATGGCTATTTTATAGATGATTTTCTACACGAGAATGTGTGTACAGCAATGGGTACCGCGATTCAAGAGCGCCCCGTGACAAGCCGAAACAAGTGCTCTTAACTACACATTGTTCTTACTGTATTGGGCAATATGTACTGGTAGCTTTTAGTGTAGGTGGGACAAGCCGTTTTGACCACTCTTAACTCCAGAACGCTCTTGAATCGGGGTACCCACTGTATTTAATGCGGTATGATACTGTTGATGACCTTCTGCACGATAATGTGTGTATTCCAGACGACTTTCTAGGCGAGTTTCTGGACGATCTTCTACTCAGGTCTGCACGAGAGAGTTTCTACGCGGGTTTCTACACTATTAAAAATTCCCACGCGAGATTCCACCGGATTATCTACCGGATTTCTGTGCGAGCATTGTTTTCGAGATTTTTACCTCGTAGGCGCCTTAATGATCGCTTTCTCGGGGTCCCGAAGGGCTAAGTCATTCAGGACTGCACTATCGTTGGCGGGACAAAACACTTAATATTAGAGGAAGGTGTAGGTTTTTGTACAGTGCAGTGTTAAAAAGGTTATTTCGTGCTACGCAGTGCCGGGTGGCGCCAACCAAGTTAAGGGTGAGATAATTTGCGCTCCGCCAATGTCTACCATATTTAAACCTCGATCACGAATAACTTTAGAAAGAGCAACACGCCCAAAAAACAAATCTCGCTCCGACAATATCTACCAGATAAAAAACTCGACCGCTCATACAGCTTTAGGAAGAGGAAAATCCGACCAAAAAAACATCAACATATTGTTATGCCCCCCCCCCCTCTGAAAGCTAAAGACGACCTCGCTGCTCAAACCCTTTCGCGACCTGCAGGCGTTCTACCTAAACGGCACCTGCTACTGATTGGCGGTGAAAGGGCAGCTATAACGGTATTGTAGTGGTCCCTATATAGTGCCGGTTGCCTGCTATAGTGCCGAAGTGGTCCCTATATAGTGCCCCTGTGGAATCACTTGGCGCAGATGGGATTAACCAGTGTGGTCGTGTGCGGAGTAGTGCCGGTTGCCGCTATAGCACCGGTATCTTTGGCTGGCGCATACCGGCACTCTAGAGGGACCACTACTACTGTTGTCGTCTTTTGCTTTGTCAGGTCGGGCAGCGGTACGGGCGATCAGCGGCTCCCACCCGTCCTGATGGGGTAGCGAGGAACGCGAGTAAAAGCAAGAGTTGTTCAACACAACAACGCACCAAGCAACAGTCACAGTGAAGGCCCACGGACAAGAAACAACCCAAAACAAGAACGTGACTCTGTGGTTTAGTGGGTGGGTGCTATATCATCCCCAAGGGTGGGTCGGGGCTTCAAATCCCACCGATTTCACAATTTGTTCTTTTCGAGCGTGCGCGCTGGAGACATTGTGAATGGTTATGATAGTGTGACACTGGACACTAGTCCGTGGCGAGGGGAGTGCCCCGGAGATCAATACAGCAAGGTGAGATTCGACTGATCCCGAAGTATATATTTTGTTGGTTATATAGCATAGTCCACTGGCCTACTTAGTCACCAGTGGACTATGCTATATAACCAACAGAGGCTCACTTTAAAAAAACTGAGCATCACTTTTTAAGAAACCGAAGCTCAATTAAAAAAAAGTGATACTCGATTTTAAGAAACGAGGGCTCATTTTTAAGAAAATGAGACCCACTTGTAAGAGACTGAAGCTAAAAAAAAACGGGGACGCTGAGAAAATTTGACTAAGGAATCATGCTCAGAGGTGGACGCCACACTAAATCCAGCATACACTACCCTATTGCTCAAGGTTGGTGTCACAAGAGGGTTTTGTTTCGTATGTGGGCATTTCTCCTTGGCGGGCCCATGCTGTAGATGCAAGGTGGGGGGTTGTTTCGTTGTTTCTGGTGCAGGAGTGTGAGGGTATTACCTGCTGAGCTATAGGGGTAAAATATCTATCGATTACCCAGCCCAGGGTAATCCTTATGACACTCTCCCCCCCTCTGAACGGCGGGATATTTGGGACGTCGGTACCGTATACGGCCGTACGTTGACCTACCCGCTTCATTTCAGTACCTGGGGAAGCAGGTAAACGTGTTTTTTAGGGACGCACGCGCAAGCGTTTCTGAAAAAAGAAACCTTTGAAGTGAGATTCGAACCCGTGTCCTCGACGACGTCAAATGTGAGGGTATTACCTGCTGAGCTATAGGGGTAAAAGATCGATCGATTACCCAGCCCAGGGTAATCCTTATAACAGCAGCGTTTGTTCGTGGTGATGGTCAGCCGTGTGACATGCTGGCTGAGCTATAGCGCGATATTATTACACGATATTACAATACATTAGGGGTTTCCCCTAGTAAGGCGGTGGTGCGCCAGAGCATCAATATGACCGCCTTCTTGGGGGAAGCCGCCTTATTCATTCCGGGCTATTGAGTGAAATTCCCCAGTCGCGCCAAGCGATTTTCACCGCCTCGTTATCGAGATACCGCCTTCCTCAGACCGCCTTACGGGGGGACCCCTACTGCACCTCGAGGCAGTATGGAACAGAGCCCGAGTGGCTCCTCTCTGGCGAAGATCGATAACACCTGCATGGCGAGAAGAGGGAGGAGGGGATACCAGAATAACAAGCAGAAGCATGGCGACAATGGTGAGGCGCAGTCTACGATGAGTCTGCATGGGACAGGGCCAGAGTGACCTCTCCCGCAAACCGATCAATAATGCTTCCATGGCGAAAAGAGTGAAGAGGGGAGACCGTATAACGAACAGAAGCAAGATATGACAAGGGTGAGAGACAGACTATGATAAGGCAGTATGGGATAGGGTCCGAGCGGATCCTCTCTTGAGCCTCGCCCCCGGACGGACATATGGTCGGTTGGTCGATGGTGCCACCTTGCTGTTTCCCACTTGCATTTCACTCCTACCGCGTACGGGGTCTTGGACACCCCTGGGATAAGAGGGGAGAGAGGGGACGCCCTAACAGAGGTATGCCGATAAGGCTGTACACCTCGGGTGGATCATGATCTATTAATAGATCATCTATTACGGAGGACAATAGTAAATAGGACCTACGATGCAGACAAAAACCTATATATTTACCTATTTTTACTAACAATATTTGGTCCTATTTACTATGGTCCCCCGTAATAGATCATCTAGTTCTTCACGTGCTGTTGTGAAAGGTTGAGTAGGATCTGTATACAGCAGTAGTACATGTCCAGCCTAGGAAATATGTGCTAGATCACGCAAGTTGTACGGCTCCCACACAGCAACCTGGGTTAGACCATATTAGTCCGGAACATGTATATCTGCCCTGAAACATCAAGATCTACGTAGATGATCAAGTAAGGGGGAGTCGATGACCCGCTCGAGATGTGCAATATTGTTGTCGCATGCACACCCCGTCGACCTTTTCGCATCACCTCCGCCGACGTTTAGGAGGGGATTTACCCAAACACGCCATATATTTCCCCACGGCCTTTCGCGGCGACTCGAACTCGCAGAGGGGGTGCAGGAAGCGTCGAAAACGCAATACCTGGTATGACGCTAGTGGAGCAGTAGGACGTGTACTTAGTGTGTGACTGCACATAATATGTGCGTGCAAGTGGACTCAAGAGTATCTAACTCAACTATGTATGTCTTCCTGGGAATGTTTTGGGAGTGATCGGCGTTGAAGCTCATCGGCTGCTCAATGTCGGGTGGCAAACGTAACAACATACCTGGTACGTGGTAGATGGGTTTCATCGCGGCGAAGATACAAAGGAGGAAACAACAATAAGTCGACGTGTAAAAACACTATGCAAGGTGGAGACAAGTGAGGGCCGGTGGAGCCCTACATTATATATAATTTTGTCGTCATAACTTTAGCACCGTACGATATAGACTGTCAACTGCAATGTACTACAGTACCACAGTTAGTACTCATATCATAGTGCCCCCAAACAACACACGCATGCGCCCTGCTCGAGAAAATAGCACCCACAGAAACCACCACGTATATATGTAGGTCTTCATGAATGAAAGTGTTGTTATATGTCACTTATTTTTGGGGGAAGTCCGGCATATATATACACCATGTATCCAACACAAATCCCGGCGGTGGCTGTGAACGTGTTGTTAGGTGAGTTGTCGCCAAACAGGCTGTTCGGACCCTAAACCGGTTTGACTTATTAATATGAGTACCCAACGGTCCGTGTATTTCCGTCCCGAGTGGTATGGGTTAGGGGAGGGGGTGAAGGTTGGCGCGCGGAGCGGGGTGGGGGCGTATTCACCTGTTGCTTGCCTCAGTCATTTGACACGCGTCCTTTTCGAGACGGGGCACCGTTCCTACTCCTAACAGAGACGGGGGGTCCATTGGCCGGAGCCGGGGGGGGGGTGTTGTGCAGTTTTTTTTTTATAGCGCTGTATAATGCGAAGAAGCTGTCGTGTCTGGATTGCATTCGTGGTGCTCACAGAAAACGAAGAATGTGTTAAACCGTTGTGCCAAGATTAAAATTCCATTCGAAACGTACGACGAGTAGGTGGTACTGCTGTAGACACGAAGAAGGTGGCTGTTGATGTTTACGACTTGAGCTGATAATGACAGTCAGCATGATAAGCAGTCCGTACGTCATACTCTCTGAGCAGAGATGTATGGTATGTATATACTGTAAGACGACATCAGCTTTGGCCTCTCAAGAGACGACTACGTACTACGTACTCTACTTGCTTCTGTATACGAGTACATTGAACTGTTGTTGCAGTATGTACTGCCAGGCCGTCGTCCGTCGGAGGAAGCCGAAACTACAGTACTACTCGTACGTACTACGAGTAGTATCATATCGTAGGCGTCGTAGGAGTAACTGAAACTAACCGTCGTCGCCTGATATATTTGTAACTCAGAGAACGCCATGCCCAAAAGTACCACATACGTGTACTGGCACTGTTTGCTGTGCTGCTGCACTATACATTATCGTGAGCTTTTGTAAGATACGAGCACTGAGTGCTCGTATACTACAGTAGTACAAACTCCTTCCTCACGACTCACGACCGCCCTGAAAGGGCCGAAACAGCTTACGACCTTGACTGCGACGAGCGACGAGCGACGAGAGTCTACCACGTCGTAGTACATCATTTTGCTGCTGCTGCTGATGATGCTGCTATTCCACTGAAATAATTTTCGGAATGATAAGTTTTATATTGGTGTGCATGCAGCACTCTTTGTTGTCGTTCGTATTTGGAACCTTGACCTTCCGTCTCTCGACGCGAAGGTGTCGAACGTCGAACGTCGAACGGGCGCTTTCTTGCCGTTTTTTTACCACAAATTCCCCTGTTGAGGAAAGCCTTTCAAGTAGTTTGGAAACCCCGCGAATCCCAAAGAGAGAGAGGAAAAGCTTGAGAGAAACAAACGCTAGAGATCGCGAGGATCACCGTCCGCTCTGAGACACCACTGCCTTCTTGAGCACAAACACCCCCAGCTTGTCCTCCACGTAACGCTCACCGTGCCCACGCCACGCGTCGGACGCAGGTGCGCCGAAGGAAAAAAGGGCGTTTCATACGCACTACCCCTGCTCCTGCTGTTGCTGCTGCTGCTGCTTCGACCTGCTGCTGCTGCTACTGCTTCAACATCACGAGCATGAGCCTCGCGTTCGTCACCACCCCCACCGTCGCCGGCGGCGGGGTACCCCTCTCGCCCTGGCACAACCCGATGCACGTGCACTCGCGGTACCGCCCCCGCGACAGCGTCGCCGCCGTCGCGCCAACGCTGCATCAAAGCAGCAGAAAAAATCGAGCGCTTTCGATGATGAGACGGTTCGACGATGACATCGGCGGCGCCGGCGGCGGCGAAGACACGAGCTACTACGAAAGGCAGGCGGCTAGACAGCGATTCGCGGATGATCTCCTCGACTCTATCGGGGTGCCCAAGGCGGCCCCGCAGCAGCAGCAGCCTCGTTACAAGGCGAAGCCCGCTCGGCCGGAGGCTCGTACCGTCACTCCCCGCCGGGAGGGCGGAGGCCGACATTCGGCAGGTGCCGCCGCTGCCGGCATGCCCCGGGGAGGGAGAGGAGCCACCTCGAGGGTGGCAGGGAGAGGAGGGGGCGCTGCCGGGGCCGGGAAGGGCGGCAGAGGGGACGGCTCCTCCAAGATGAGCAAGGAGACGTACCTTCGGCAGGGAGCATTTCTGTTCAAGATCAAGGGGATGCACAACAGGCGGGACTTCGACGGAGTCCTCCGGGAGCTGCACGAGACGGAGAGGATGGGGCCGCCGACCCTCAAGATGTACTCGTGTTGCATCGGGTACATGGGGAAGGGAGGGAACTGGCGGGGGGCGCTGGGCGTGCTTGATCGCATCCGGGGCGCGGGGAGAACGCCGGACGCGTTCTGTGTCAACGACGCCATGAACGCCTGTATCCGGGCTGGAAAATGGAGTAGAGGTCTCGACCTTCTCGACGAGGCAAGGGGTTGGGGCACCGAGCTCGACGCGTACGTGTTCAGCTCGGCCCTGACCGCGTGCGCGAGGGGGGGCGAGCGCGAGAAGGCCCTCGTCCTGCTCCGGGAGATGTCGGCGCTGGGGTTCGCCCCTGGTGTGGTGAGCTACTCGGCCGCGATCTCGGCCTGCTGCGGCGGGGGCGACTGGAAAGGAAGCTTGGGCCTCCTCGAGGAAGCGCGCAGCAGCGGCGTCCAGCTGGACGTGGTGATTTACAACACCGTCATGTCCATGTGCGCGGACGCAGGGCAGTGGCGGCGGGTGATGGCACTGCTGAAGGAGATGTCGGAGTCCGGGATCAAGCCGGACCGAATCAGCTACGACTCTGTGATGAAAGCCTGCGGGAACGGCGGCCACTGGGAGCAAGCCGTGGCCGTCTTGAGGAAGATGCCGGGTTTCGGGGTGACCCCCGGCGTGATGAGCTACTCGACGGCGATGACCGCGTGCGCCCGGGCCGGACGCTGGAGGGAGGCCGTGAGCCTGCTGCGTGAGATGGCCTCGATGGGGATCGAAGCCGATGTAGTTGCGTACTCGACGGCAATTACCGCGTGTGGGAATGTCGGGCAGTGGGAGGAGGCGATGTCCCTTCTGAGGGAGATGCCGAAGGTCGGGGTCAAGCCGAACGTGATCAGCTGCAACGCCGCCATCAAGGCCTGCGGCGAGGCGGGTCAGTGGCAGCACGCCCTGGCGCTGCTGAGAGGCATGTCCGCGGCGGGCATCTCCCCCAACGCCATCAGCTATAATTCCGCCATCGACGCGCTCGGGAACGCGGGACAGTGCGACCAAGCTCTGGCCCTCCTTCGAGAGATGAAGGCGGTGAGCGTCGCCCCTACCGTCATCACGTACAACTCGGCCATCGCCGCCTGCGGCAACGGGGGTGGGCAGTGGACGAAGGCTGTGGCCCTGGTCAAAGAGATGGGCACGGTGGGGCTCACGCCCGACGCTATAAGCTACACCTCACTCATCGTGGCCTGCGGCAAGGGCGGCCAGTGGAAGCAAGCCGTGTCCGTCCTGAGAGGGATGAAGACCGTGGGGATGAGCCCGGACATCATGGCCTACTCGGCCGCGATCACCGCGTGCGGGCAGGGGCGGCAGTGGGAGCGCGCCGTGGACCTGCTCCGAGAAGCCGCTTCCCTCGGGGTCACCCCGGACCTCGTCAGCTACACGGCGGCCATCACCGCGTGCTCCCAGGCGGGACAGCACGAGCGCGCCTCTTCCCTCGTGAAGGAGATGCTCGCGGCGGGGATCAGACCCGACTCCGTCGCGTTCACGGCGCTTATCTCGGCGCTGGGACACGGGGGCGAGTGGCAACAAGCCGTCAACATTTTGCAGGACATGCCCAAGATGAGGGTCGCTCCCGACGCCATCAGCTACAACGCGCTTATTACCTCCTGGTGCAATGTGGGGAGCCAGGGGGAGCTGGAAGGGGGAGGGGGAAGCGGCGGGGCGGAGCGGGAGCCGCAGCCGCCGTTGTCGGAAAGCGCAAGAGCTATCGCAGCAGGTGAGAGACTGGAGAAGCAAAAGAGAAGAACAAAAAAACGGCCATGCAAGGGGTACGTGTGTGTGCGGTGGATTTTTCGGAGGTTAATATTATTTGGGTCGCAGAAGTTTTGGCGGCGAGAGATTTTGAGGTTATGTAGAAAGTCGAAAAAAGGATGTCGCTCAGGCGCCCTTCGTTTTATAATTTCGTGCTGTTTGCAGTACAGTAGGTGCCGCGTGCGTGATGGCCGTGGCGAAAACGCAGCACCGTGCGCAATGCGTACCTCCCCATGTTTCTTGCCCTATTTATTTTTTCACGGCACACCAGGTATGGGGGACCGTTTTTTTCGTCGCGTAGTGCTTTTTATCAGGGGGCGGGAGGAGGGGGGCGTCCTCATTTATTACTTGCGTTAGAAGTTTGACGATTGACCTCGCATCCCTTTCGAGACGGAGCACTGGGGGGGGGGGGTGTACTCGATATTCGTGCATGGCCGTAGTCGTATGACCATAGACCCTCGCATCCCTACGATGCCGGGACGGGGCATGTCGGGTTTTCAGGGGGGTTCTCCAAGTTTTACCCAGCGCCTGGGTTTTCGTCGCGAAATACTAGCAAGCGCTCGGTGGGGTCCGTGTCTGCTGCAACTCCTTTCGAGGCACAACGTTGAAATAAATTAACATGTATTTTCAAGTTGTCCCTTCGATCGAGGGGAGACTATTGCTGTGCCTGTAACTAACTGCTAGAGCTGTGGGTCGGGACCACTTAAGTCACCAACTATTAATAGTTATATTAGTCGGATTAATAGTAAGTCGTTTCCCGGAGGTGCCGACTTTCCAACTTATTGGGTTTCCATACCTGTTGGGATGTGGATTTTTGAAGGTGGGGTGCAATTTTTTCTTTTGTTGGGCGGGGGCCCCCCTCGGTCGGGGAGGGGGCTGGTTTGGCTCTCTTCGCTCGCCTGACTTTAGTCGGAAAAAGTCGGCTGTCCATCACTAAAGTTAGTTAGTTGGCGAACGGTTGGCGAACGGCACCTACCGATTAGTTGTCAGCCGTAAAAGTCCTGCCGAATCACAACCCTACGTAGCGTTTTTTTTTTTTGTGAAAAAAAAAATGTCTCGCGGTGAGTTTCGACATTTATTTCCAATGCTTATACATATGTACCCTGGTATTTATCTTTTGCATGCTGCCTGCGATGCGTAATATACGTACTTCCGTCGCACATATGCCATGAACCTCGTAAAGGATTTACAGTCAGTATGTCGGTGTCCCCCCTGGGTGATAGTTGTGTTGATTCCCTGACCTCGCGTTTTCGTCTATTTTCCTTGACACCCACCCCTCTCTGCTTGTGGGTACAAGGCGCCTGCTACCAAACCCTTTCTCTCGTACAGCACAGGTAAAATATACAAATATTAAAACTTTTTTTCTTCCCGAAACGGAATGCTGCAGGTGTAAAACTCCTTGTCTACTATCCTGCCTTCTTTCCTGCCGTCCCAAAAAGGAATGCCGCAAATCTAAAGTCCTTGTTTACTATCTTGCCTTCTCTCCTGCCGTCCCGAAACGGAATGGTGCAGTTCTAAAACCCCTTGTCTACTCTCTTGCCTTCTCCTGCCGTCCCATTCTTATTTCATTCATTTTTTAACCTTCTGGTGCCAGCCCCGATGGGCGAGGATCGCCACGACGTCGAGGACGACGACCGGCCTGTAGCTGGCCCGAAAGCAAACTCGTCGCCGGATCAAAACCAATCGGAGCAGCGGTAGACGGGAAGGGGCCGCGGTCGGATGCTACATCTTAGTACAGGTGAAAAGGGAGGGGGGGAGGGGTGTCAAGTGTTGGGGTGGTTGGTGGGTGGGGCGAGCCTAACATAAAAGCGGCAATGACGGAATATTATACGAAGCTCTCGCGCGTTTTGGATGCGCTGTCATGGTGAGGGGTGGTCACACCTTGATGGTGATAGTATTTACGGGGGTTTTGTGCTTGGCGCTTAAAGCCGACTCTCCCATCGTAACCCGAACCCTATGCCGGTGGTCAGTGCCTGGGTGCCTTCTTTCGCGGCCGAAAAGCGCAGGCAGATCTCGGTCCCCACATTTCTAGGTAAGGATTCATTATAACCATTCCGCTTTCATGCGACGTTCACGATAATCTCTCGATCTCCGTCTGGCCAGCTACGTATCCCCATACGAGTGTGGTGGGGGTTAGACAGCAATAAATCAACGCCTACCCAAACGTTCAACCCGGCAATCTCTCTTCCGGTCAGTTAGTGGGAGAATATATTTCCCTGGACCTTTAATATAAAATGTCTTCAGCTTGGGACAGTGCATGTCTCACCCTACTCATTGAGCTTCGGTCCACAGCTGTACTTGGTAATATCTCGAGGTCGACCCGGCCGGCGTGGATGCTGTGCTTGAAAATACGCTATACGTTGATTCGGCCTGCTCGGGGTGCTGTGGCTGGGAAAGACTCTTGTACTATGCCGTTAGCCAATCAGAGTGCGTAAAAGTCTACCTTAGGAAGATGCACTTCAAACCTTGACTACTCCTGAGCATGGTTGAGCCGTCCGCGTAACCTCGTTAAGGAGTGCTTGTACACATCTATTCCGGGTGGGCCTATGTCATAAGAATAATCAGAACCCACGATGGCCGCAAGAACCATGTACAGTGGGTACCCCGATTTAAGAGCGCCCAAGGTAAGAGCATTCGGGATTTTTTAAGAGCGGTCAAATTGGCATGTCCCGTCTGTACTAAACGCTAGATATTGCCCACTACAGATAAGAGCAATGCGTAGTTAACCCCTTAAGGTCCCACGTATTTGGGGACAAATTACTTGGAATTAGTATGGGATACTTTTTTTCAGTTCTGAATGGGTTAACAGCGCTTGTTTTGGTTTGAGATTGTCACTGGGCGCTCTTACATCGGGGTACCCTCTCTATCGACCTATGTTTGCACACCATATTTGGGTTTGATCACTATTAGTAATATGTTCCCCCTTACGTAGTAAGGGCCGTATCATGAGGATTTCCGTAAAACCAATACAGTGGGTACCCCTATTAAAGAGAAGTATGGTATAGGCGGAAAACAACTCTCTTAACCCATTCCGAACTGAAAGCATTGTTCCACACTAATTCCAAGTGGTTTGTCCCCAAATACGTGGGACCAGTTCTTAAGGGGTTAACTAGCCTTCTCTCTTATCCACAGCAGTGGGAAATATATAGGTTTAGTGTAGGCGGGTCCAGCCAGTTTGGCCTCTCCTAACTATACTATTCTCTTATACAGGGTACCCTCTCTTAAGTCGGGGTACCCACTGTACCTGGTATGTTTTGTTTCGCAACATATGAATTATTCCTCTGCTGTAGTGCGAGTAGTAGCACCAGCACCAACAATTACTTATTGTATCTGCTCTAATCTGCAAGTCTCGGGGCGTTCTTGGTGGTGGTCAGGTAATTTATTGTCAAAACCCCAAAATTTGCCATTTTTGTTAGCGTCGAAAGTGAGGCCTGTGTGTAGACATTGATTAGCCCACCTCCGACAGAATGGTTGCAACATGCACTATTAATAGTTCACTGTAAACCCCATAAAACCGTAACCCCCACCGCCTAAGAAAATTTGGGAACGCATATGTAATGAGGCGTTATTGTGGACTATCAACCATTTGTGCAAGCTGAGCCAAGTGGTAAAACACTACTATCAATTGTAGAGAGATGTGACGCTACGGTACAGTATGCACTAGCTATGCACTATGCACCCCGCGCGCCGCACACGCCCACTTACATTTTATTTCGACTATACTTGATTTCGAATACATATAATACAACATCGAGAAATAATCGATCCCGAGTAGAAAAATGCCGCCGAGATGCCCTCCAAAACTCCGGCTGCTGCCCCTGCTGCCCTTCTGCACCTTCCACCTGCGTGGCGATTTTGCGTGCTGCCGCCGTCCGCCGCTTTTTTCCTGTGCGGGGAGTTGGTTGAAAACAGAGGCGTTTTTACTGCAGTAACATTTCGTCGTTGCTTTAACTCGTATATAGTTTGGGATTAATGAGGCCTCCTGTTGCGATCAGCCGGAGACTCTCACCCAGGGCTACTAACCCCGCGTTGATTCGATCGCCATCAACGCGGCACCTCGTCGCAGAGCGTAGTTTCTCCGGTAAAATAAACACTACAAACAAAACAGAAGCCGATGTCGTTGTCCGCGTCTCTCACGCGCAACGATGGATGGGCGGAATGGCATGTTTTCCCGAATCGTTACCTACTTCCTCGTGCTGCCGTCGGTCCATGGAAGAGCAAGTGTCCTTCCTTGCCTTTCACTTGCCCTCACTGTACCTCCTGCAGGCTCTCTCCCAAACAGGGGATGCCCTTCATGCGTCCCCATAATTGTTTCCGAAAATTACTCCAGAAACATTTCGTCGTCGCTTTAACTCGTATATAGTTTGGGATTAATGAGGCCTCTCTGCTGCGGCATGAGATCACACCCATCCTTGTCGTCTATCCCCTTGTCTCAATGCCGTCTTATATCTGTTTATTATTACCTTTCCCGCGGGTCTCCTTGTTGTCCTTATTCTACCCAAAATTCTACCTTGGCCTCTAGTGGGTTCGCCTCTAGTGGTTCGGCTTCAGCTAGCCCTCCGGAATGCTGTATACGAGCGAGTAAACTGATCGGACAGCGGTAGGGCGTCTGCCTCGATGAACGCCGTTTCGCGAGAACGCTTCACACCTACCGCCGCCGCCGCGGACGCTGTTGCCCCTACGTATCTGCGTGCGACGGAGGCAGACTGCCACCCCACGTACTCCATAAGAACGTCCATGGCCGTACCGTCCATGTGGTGACTCGCCGCCCCTCCGACTCGAAAGGAGTGCATCGTGTACCGCTTATCCGCCATGCCTGCCGCCCGCAAATGGGTCTGGAGGCCGGTGGCCATCTGCACCTCCGTCAGAGCCACGTCCCCCTTTCCCCCGCCCTCTAGAACGCTCGGGAACAGGAATCCTGACCCCTCGGCGAGTGACCACTGCATGGAATCCGCTGCCTGTTGATACTCCACCATGGCTGCGAACGCGCAGATTTCGCGGCAGTCTCGGTTCTTCTTTACCACGACCGCTTGGGAGGAATTCCGCAGCGTCTTCCCGAACAAGAAGTTGAAGATGAATCCCTCGCCTCCCGACATCTGCAACACTTATGACGCTACCGCTACCGACAGCTCGAAACCGCGCTTCATCGTGTGGAAGGCCACGGCAGCAGAGAGGCCTCATTAATCCCAAACTATACAAGAGTTAAAGCGACGACGAAATGTTACTGCAGTAATTTTCGGAACCAATTTTGGGGACGCATGAAGGGCATCCCCGGATTGGGAGAAAGCCTGCAGGAGGTACAGTGAGGGCAAGTGAAAGGCAAGGAAGGACACTTGCTCTTCCATCGACCGACGGTAGCACGAGGAAGTAGGTAGCGATCAGGAAAAACAGAGCAACCATGTCCATCGCAGCCGCGACAGCAGGCGCCAGCGCGCTGGACCCGGACTGGGTGATCAGGGCGCTCCTGTGCACCAAGCCCGGCATGAATGGCGGCCCGAGGGTCCTCGACCCACCCGAACCCATGTGGGGTTCGAACTCACGAAATCAACTCTTAGTAGCATTCGACGGTACCGCTAGACCACCGGGACGACCGGTGTCTGTCCCATAATGTAAGAAACGATTGGATCAAATATTATTATACAAGGGGTGCTTATATTGTTGAACATAGTGGTATACTACGGGGGGGGGGCAGAGTAATCGAAACCCACAATGAACCAAAATAAAATGTATCCCTTTATGTTTTCGTACACCATGTTTGGTTATTTCGATAATTCTTGATTTCGAGTAGAATCGATTTCGAGTGGGAATGCACATCGAGCAGAATCGATTCCGAGTAGAAAAATGCCGCCGAGATGCTCTTCAAAACTCCGGCTTCCTCTGCCTGCCTGCCTTTTGCCCCTTCACCTGCGTGACGATTTGCGTGCTGCCGCCTAATATTCGCCCCGTAATATAATAGCATACGTACGGTATTTTTATTGATTGTAACAAACCTTCGCCTTCCCGCGGCTCCCGCGTGTTTGTGCCCCCCCCCCCCTCCCCCGTCACCGCCCTCCTCTAGGTTTCGGCTGGGTTTCGGCCACTTTTCCTCGGCCGGCTGGAGCGGTGAATCATGAGAAAAGGGGGTAAAAAGCTTGGCCAATCAATGTTGCCGTGAAGGAAGCTTGGCCAATCAACGTTACCGTGAAGGAAGCTTGGCCAATCAACATTGCCGTGAACATTTGGGCAATTATTGTTTGCCGTGGCAACTTGGCCAAATAACGATGTTATGAATGCTTGCCCAACCGATGTTGCTGAGCTGTCGCGGGCCGCTGTAGGGGAAATACGGGTATCGAGGGGGGCGGGGGGTCCCGTTTGCATTGCATGTGTGCTTAGATAAACCTTGTCGCGAGATTTAGCCGCTGTGGGATGCGAGCGTGGGCTGCTGTTGGGTGTATGGAGAATTTCAGAGCCTAACGATTGGTTGTTTTTCTGAACGAGGGTTTTTATTTTGGCCGATATTTCGAAAACTGTTTGATGCGAGCGTGGGCTGGCCGGTGTAAGGTGGCTTTCCTTCAGAGCATGACAATTGGTCGTTTGCTGGAGGGATTTAATTTTGGCCCCGACTTGTGCAAAAAAAAAAAAAAAACATGGTCGTTGATGGCAGGGGTGCGGTGGTGGCGGTGGTGGTGGTGGTGGTGGTGGGCACGCGATCGGTTGCACCCAAAATTATTAACGCTGCTGGCGTTGAGCAGGCGTTTCCGGGGGGGGGGGGGGCATTTAACCCTTTTACAGCTGCACGCTTGGAGAAACTACTTAGAATTAGTGTGGGATATTTTTCGCAACACATAGTGAAATAGTTACGCGTGACAGGTTGCTTCGTGTAGGGGGGGGAGGGGGTCTGCCGATGGTTGCCAAGGTTCTGGTTTTGGCGATGAGCACCGGTAGAGGGCTCGATTGCATTCTCGCGCAGCAACACTGTGAGGTTTTGAGAAACGGGAGAGGATTTGTTTTTTTGTTTTTGAGGTAGGGACGGCGGTTACCACACCGTTGTTGTTGTGGGTTGTTGATTGCTAGAGTCCCACCCAAAGAGTGCAGGCTTCGTCTTGCCTGCCTACCTGGCTTTTTGTTGCTCGCCAATTCCGCGGGACTAGGCCGTGCCCTCCCAATCGGTTTGCCCGTTTTAGCGTCGCTCACGGCTACCGCAGCATGAGTAACTCGTGAGGGCGCAGGGATATATGCCTAACCCGACCGAAAGCAACGCTGGCCTCTCGTTGTAGAGTTTTTTTTTCATGCACACTTATTCTGGGATATGTATCCCGTAATAATCACGTTGGGGCCTCGTTTTAGTTATTTTGTTGATGGACTTCGTTCAGGATATATATAATAAATTATATAATATATATTATATATGATATATATCCCGTAACAGCGGTGGCCCCTCGTTTTTGTTGTTGGAGCAAAATACATCCCGTAGCAACACTTGCCTCTCGTTTTTGGGTTTTGGTAGGTGGGACTCTTTTTTTTGTTTGGTAGCATCGTCGGACAGCCCGTTTTGCAACAGCGCGACGGTTGTCCCTATATAGGCAGAACGCGGTGGGTGCACAGTAAATATTCAGAAAATAGAAAAAAAGCTTGCCGTGGTTATCGCGGTAACTTGTAAAGGGGGGGTAGGGGGGGGGGTTGAGCAGTAATGCTATTCTTAGAACATGGAAAATGAGGACTATTACCATGGCTATTTTACGTATATAAGGCACCCGAAGGAGGCCAGATTTTGTGTTTTTAATACAGAGCAAACATTCTACGGCATGTCTTGGGAAACCCATCCCGCTGCTTGCACAGAGGGCATCAGCAGCCGGGGGGGAGAGGGGGGGCACGGGCGGGCACGCAGGAGAAGTACCGTAGTGTCTACCAAATGGCCCACCTCCAAGAAAAATGGTTGATATTCCACGCCAACTCCTCATTCATTCAACTTCTTCTTTCTCAGAAATTTACGTTTTCATTTCCAGAAATTTCCTTCCTTATTCCCAGAAATTTTCTTCTCCATTTCGAGAAATGTACTTCTCCATTCCCAGAAATTTCCCCCAGGCGGTCGGGGTTGAGGTTGGGGTTGTCGGGGTTTAACCCCCTTAAAATTGGACCTCACTCCCGTTTCTTGGGACAAATCACTTGGAATTAGAGTCAAATATGCGTTTACGCCCAGTTAAGCAGTACAAGGGACTTAAAGCCGAGCACATTTAGTTAGCATTTTGTCGAAGCTGGGGTACTGTAGACCAACGTCTGAGTAGACAGCCTTCTGGACAGATATTTTTGCATTTTTGTTGTTGCTCACCCGCAACATCCATATGGGCTCCCCCCATCTAACTTCTTGTATAATGAAGTACGGGCAGACCAAATGTTCTTTGGACTCCACATGGGCGAAAGGGCCATTTCACGCCGTTTGCATTATAACCCTGAACACCTCGTATGTACTGAAAAAAAGTGTCCCACACTCATTCCAAGCACTAGATGTCCGAAAATTTGAGGTAGTATCTCCCAAAAAACATGGTCAAAGTTCTTAAGGAGATCAGTATATTCCCTAATAGGTTTATCAAGGGTAAACTATGGTGATACCAGGTATTTCCTAAGAGTTTCCTCTTTGGTTTTCCCTCTCGGATAAAAAATGGAGTATGTGCACAATTTTGCACGGCAAACAGCGAATATTTTTCTGGAAGGCCAGGCTAGGCCGACGGAGGGAAAGGATGAGACGGGTACAGACGGGGCGGATTTGACGCACTGATTGACACCTCTTGCATTTTTTAGTTAAGGTCAAAGCGCCGGATGACGATATGTGATGTCGTCAACGTGAAAAAAATGCCAAATATTTGTTACGGCGCACCCAACTTGCACAATAAAAAAGTCCACTGCCTGGAACGACCATCTTTAGCCCCCTCTGCTATCACAACCGAGGACTTTCGTTTCAATACTGGGGAATCCCGACCCACGAGCAAACATTTACCCACCAATCCAGGTCCGTGTAGTGTCCTTTGAACAAAACTTTATGGGTAACCGCTGTTCACACCCTCGTTGCTGTGTAATCCTGGGGGAATCCACCAACAAGGCCAGGCCGCATTCGATCGCGCCAACGACGACCTGTGTATTCGGTCCTATACTTGGTATCGGGAAAGGCGGCGGCGGAGCTGTGACGCGCGCTACTTACTGCGTTACAGTACGTGACAGATGTTAAGAATATGATGATTAATTCATTTGAGACTGAGATTTTGGGGGGGAAATAAGAATGCGGACCTCTTTGTACTGAAAATAGAATGGAACACACCCACAATCTTACAAAAGAATTCCAGTCTGGCCAAAAAATAAGAGATTCTTAACATTTGTCGCGTACTACTGTAGGGAGCACCTGCAAATTAATGACGCTCCTCACTTGAGGAGCTGTGTATATTTGAAAAATTAAAAAAAAAAAAAAAAACAGCTGTGAGATCGAGGATTTCGTCAAAACTCATCTTTGCTAGCTGAGTGTTATGACTCATCCAAAAACTGGGCTTTCAGAACAATGCGCACTCGAGCCTTTTAGCACTGCACTGAACATGAACGTGTACATGACTCTTAACACTTCCAACTAATGTGTGCCCAAAACGGGGTTGCCGTCCTAAAGCGGTTAGGGACTAACCCCTTAAGAACTGGTCCTACATATTTGGGGTCAAACTACTTGAAATTAGTGTGGAATATTTGTTCAGTTCTGAATAGGTTAAGGGCCATTCACATCGGAGCCATGAATTTCCAAAAAAATCAATATTTTTAGGGGTTTCTGTACACGCATGCCGATGACGCGAAACGTTGCGCTCGCCATTAGAGGCACCGCTGAATATAAAACGTCGATTATGCTGCAGAATGCTATTTATTCGTGACCTCCCAAAACACCTTGTAAGTCCCCCCGAGGGAACAGTAGTACCTCTCGGTCTCATCAGTGCCAACACCCCACCCGCACAGGGGCAAGATCTTCAAAACGTTGACTCCTATTCCAAAAACTCTAAATGAATGACCCTGTTTACACCGCTGTGTCCCTGTTTATACCGTATGATGCTATTCCCTTGTGACCCCCCAAACACTTAAAGTTCCCCCGAGGGGAAACATTCCTCGGTTCAATCAATGCCGAACCGAAAACCCCATCCGCACGGGGGCAAGATCGTCAAAGCGTTGTAACATTTTCCAAAATTTAGTAAATGAACGACCCAAGCGTACACGAAAAGAAGAGAAAACGACCTACACTCCTTGCCAAAAGGTCAGAATGGTGAGATTTCTGGACGAACCAACTAAAAGTACACGTTTGTTTTCAGAATCACACTTTGTTGGTAATATTTACTTGGTTTTAGTATACCCCCCCCTGTCTGGGACGATGACCCCCACCCCATATTAATAGGACGGCGACGATACACCAGGCCGTCGACGCGCCGTAGACCCATCGCAGCCTAAAAAATCAAAGCATGGGCGAGCGGAGTACCGCGATATATACTCTCTACAGCTACGATAGCTGTTGAGCGCGTACTCTGTACCCTGGCACGACCCTAAGCCCTGGTAAAATAGCGCGCATATTCTCGCGTGCAAAATCTCAACCATTTAAGACATTGATCCTCCGCTCCGAAGGAATTTCTCAAACCTATCATCAGTAAACATGCAAATCGGGTAGACATGCTGAGAGAAGCAAGGCTCAACGTTTTCCAGCTTCATTTTTGCGATTCGACGCCGGAGTCGATTCAGGCCTGGCACCAACAACCTCGGGTTATCCACCAGGCGCCAAAGGTCTTCGTCGGAGGCGCCCATTTCATCACGGTAGAACGCAATCTTAGAATCTAGGTTTTTTATACTTGAACACAAAGGCGCGGGAGATCGCGTGGCCAGGGCTACAGCCTCTTCCTTGGTAAAGTTAAACGTTTTTTCAAGCCATGGAAGCATGAGCTTGAGGCGGTCAAGGCTCGCCCCCATGAACCTCGGGTACCGCACCACCAAGACCTTGATCGCACCTTCATCCAAGTGCAAAGCCTCTTTCAACCACGTCAATTTCGACTCCATGTTTTCTATGCCAAGGCGGATAATCGACGGATAGTTCCGAATTACGCGGCATATCTCTGCGGGTGTCAGGCCTACACGGTCCCGCAGAAAGGCTAATTTTAGCTCTAACCCCGTCCCGTTTTTCATGTCGTGAAAATTCGGAACGGTGTCTATCATTGGCGATAAGTCCCCTGATTTCAGCTGTTCGCCCAGCCACACCAGCGTAGGGTCCCGCTTGTTTTCTACGCTGCGCAAAAAAATGGCGGGAAATATGTATGCTATTTTGGCCGCCTTGTTACTAGAAACGCCCAGCTTTTTCTCCAGCATCGCCACCATGGGCTCCAGGGACCCTTCGATGCTCTGGCCCAACACATGTGGTGCTTGCCGCAGAACGATCACTATGTCGACTTTTTCTGGGCAAAGTTTCTTCCGCAGCCACGCGATCGCAGGCTTGATTGTATCCTCCACGCTTAACTGGCCAGCCTCGGGGTATGCCAGCAGCAACTGCGTGACTTCCTGGCGGTCCATCCCCACCTTGTCTTGCAGCCACCGGCACACATGGTCCGCGGCGTCGCCAGACATGGTTAAGACGGCCGGGTTTTTAAGTACGAGCCGCTTGGCGGCGCCCTTCGTCACGTGCAGATGGTCGAGCAGGAACTCCACGATCGAACGAGACGAAGATGTCGTGTCTGTGTTGCTGCTACTGCTGTTGCTGCTGGTGGTGGTGGTCCTGGTCCTGCCCCTGCCTCTACACCTGCTGGTTCTGGTGCTGCTGGTGCTGGTGCTGGTGCTACTGGTGCTGGTGGCGGCGGTGGTTGTGGTGGTGGTGCTGATCCTGGCACGTCTACCCCTGCCCCTGCCCCTGCCTCTGCTGCTGTTGTTACAGCTGCTGCTGCTGCTGCTGCTGCTGCTGCTGCTGCTGCTGCTGCTGCTGCTGCAACCGCCGCCGCCACCACCGCCACCATTGCTGCAGCTCTCAGGGCTGGCCACCAGATTACTGTAGCCTGGTGCTGTAGTGCGCACGTCCGCGCGTATTTTTTCTGCCTCTTTTTCCGTGATCCCGAGACGTTCTTGCAAGGACCCTCGCTTAGGACTCCCGGCGCACGTTATAATGCCAGCAGCGGTCGGCTTGGGCGTGTTATCATCACCGCTGATAAATAAAACAGTCACGAAGAGGCAGAACAGGTCGAGAAAACGGAGGTTGTGGGATCGTCTCGAGCCTGTTAATTAACTTGTCATGCCTTGTCTTTTTCTCTGCAATGTGCTGCTGTTACACAACACAAACTACCGTACGGATGCGGGTTCTCGCACGGGGGCACGGTCGTTTTTCAGCGCTCGATTATGCCAGAACGGGGGAAAGGCTGCCAAATACCGAACAAGCTCTTTTCGGAAAAGTCTGGTAGAGAGCCATCCGAAAAAATGATGTTCGGTATTATAATAGCACCCTTACCGTTGTTGAGAAAACGAGCGCCGAAAAACGATCGCACTCCTGTGCGATAACCCGCATCCTTACGTACACATACGGTATGCAAATAAGTTACTAGTCCTTTTGGGGCCTAGACGTACGTAGCAACCATACTTCTCGGCGGTCTTACATCTCCCGTCTACGTAGTGGAAGCGCAGCAAAAATAGTTACGACTAAAATGTGATGAAATGCTGTGCGCTTATCGTAGACCTCCTTGGGTTGTAGTTCGGGCGCATTCCTTTCCCCAACAACCCGGGCTGCTTAGTCTGACCGATGCTGAAGTTAACCCTGCCTTTTTTATCGACACCTTTCGCCCTTGATCTCCCGAACGGGTTAAAATAACCCCTCTGAGACCTCGGACAGATGATCGCTTTCTACATCGTGATTTAGGCTTTTCAGGGCAGATAAATTCCTGATCTGTATGATTTAGCTCATGTTCCCGGGTGGGAGCCGTACAACCTGCTTGATCTAGGGCATGATTATTCGGTTAGATCTGTACTTAATAGATCCTGCACATCATTAGACCTGTAATACAGTACAGGACACCTATTAATAATAAGAAACAGGAAATCCGGCCCAGACTGGATTTCTTATATGGGAGAGGGTACTTTCTACACTAATTTCAAGATAACGACACCCGAAATTTCTTGTTTACCTCTAAATCTCAGCCTGGCCTTCTTACTAGCCTGTTTCTTAGTAGGTGTCCCGTACTGTATACAGATCCTGCGCATTATCTCAAAACGGCAGGTTGTGATCTACATGATCTATCTGTAAATGGTCTATCTGTAGATGATCTATCTGTAGATGATCTATCTCATTAGTCCGAGGTGTGAACCCTTGACGCATGCTCCGGTAGAGGTGCACCGTGTTTTTTCTGAAGCTCCTCGCATGAGGAGCTCTATACTAACAGTAAGTCACCCAAAAAACCATTTTGGAGGGAAATAAAAGTGCTACCCGATGAACTATACAATGCACAATGTTACAACACAAGAATGGAAGGCAGACACTTTTGGGTCAAGAGGCTAGATCATCAAGGAAAACACTCGGCCAAAAAATGTTACCCCTATCGTAGCACGCGTCCCTTGTGAGGCCACAGACTGGGGAAAAAACTCGAAGAAAGCGCCATCGATTAGAGCATATTGGCTACACGAACCCGCGCCGGGTTGCTTGGGTGGGGGGGGTGTGTCCGGAGTTCAATCAACGTAAGGAGCTACCGTGTATCACCCGGGGGTGATAAGGTGACACACCCCCTCTGACGAATGGGCTGTATTTTTAGCTGATTTTCTCGACAACGTACACCGAGCGATGCGTCTATGAAAACATATCGTCGAGACGTTCTCCAAAGCCACTTTTTTCGTTGTGTGTGATCCTCTAAGGCATGCTTTTTATAAGAATGTTCAAACACGTCAGCGTTGATGAAAAAATCGGCTCCGAAACTCGTTTCGGGGTGTGTGTTATCTTGACTACAGTATACCGTACATGGCGGCACGAGCCCAGCATGATCATTCTCGTATATACTACCGCGCATTAAGGTCGTTTTGGAGGCGTTTTCTGGGTCTCATAAAAAATAGTTCATAGCTTGCAGGGTTGAATTGAAACGAAAACGAAGAGAGGAAGCACTTGGACGTGTTCCGGCCAGCTCTCGAGTGGACAAGGAGCACGTTACGAGGCCAGCCAGATAACCCGTGGAGATGTGTGGCCACCACGTGAAGCATGAAAGTGAGCTACAGACATACGCGCAGCATCCACTCATACAGGGCAGGGGGTCTACTTGCAGTAAGAAACGAGGGACGGTGATGGCGGTCTGGGTTTTTTACTCAGGAAGCAGTGTGTCTTAACCCCTTTCGGACCCCGAGAGAACGACCGAAACAATCATAAATTTAGTGTTATCAACCCATCTACGGGCAGCGTGAGGGCCCAGGAGTACGGGCGGGACTATGTTGGCCCGTGTCGTGCTGCATGGTAACTCAGACACCAACCATTGTACTATTCCCCAATCGTGCAGTGGCCGTCGCTGTAATCGTCACCTTTTGACGTCAGTTTTCCGAAGCCCCAAGAGGCTAAAAGTATAGTTTCATAGAAAAAATCGTGTCCGGATTACATATTTCCCTGCCATTGTCAGCCTGGTTTTCTTTTGAGAGCTCGTTGTTTTTAGTCTACAAAACTTGCTGTTCGGACAACCACTGTACCTGCTGTATTGTGGCGTACTTTGCTGTGGTGCGCTGCACTTTACTGCTGTACTGCTGTACGGTGGGGACAACGAAAATCAACTTGAGGAAGTTTGAACTTGCGCCAAACAAAACGTAGCGTTTGTTCATGCTTTCTCTCTGGGCCCCAATATGGTTCGCTGGAGGAGGGTTTTCAGCCGCTCGCCCGCAATACGCAGGCCTCGTATTATACATACATACGTAATATACATAGTTTTTGTTTTCTCTTTTTTTCCCGCCGATCAACAAACATGCACGTTTTGATCATACCCACCGTTGAACCGTCTGTCTACGTGCTCTGAGTAGTGTGAGTACGCAGCAGTGCTCACTACGAGCAGGATCATGCTGCGCCCGTATTGTACGGCGCCTTGCGTTGTACTGTAGCACTGTAGTTCAGACACCCATTGTATCAGGCCCTGCCCAAGCAAGGTCCGATGCCGTGCTCGTCAGCACGTGAAGTTCGACCGATTTAATCGTCGGGCCTCATCATACTTGCAAGCGGCGGATGCGTCGCCCGTCCGTGTTTTTACGTTCATTCCCAGGGTTTTTACATCGTCGCTCGGCGACTCCCCTGGAAGTTATATGGTGCGTAACAGGCAGTGGGGTCAACAGGACGATTTTTAAAAGGTGACCTCGTGTTAGACGGTACCCCTCTGGAACGAAAAATAAGTAGCATATAAGTAGCGTTTAGTCTCTGTATATATAAAACAGAAACCTGTTGGTGTTGTAGTCGTTGTCGTTGGTGGTGTTTGTCAATATTCCCGTTGTTGGAGTTGCCCATATTAATGCCCAATCGCTCGTTATATTTCCGTCCAGACTGGACGGAAATTGTATAAGGAGAGCGTTTATTAATAGTATTCATTTTTTTATTTTGGAAGCGGATATTATTGTGTCCTTTGCCTTCCGACAATGTGCAGGGCATTATTCATTCAGAATGCAAAGCTGACACAATTCGTCGAATACCACCAATCCCATCAAACCAATTCTGTATTCATGTCCTATCGATCCTTATATTTCCGTCCAGAGTGATAAAATCGAGTTACGTGACTGAGTAGGCCAGTCAGTGGGTTAGGCTAAATAACCACAACCCATTATGCGAAGATACAGATCATACAGATCACCAAGTGGGAATCGATTTCAACTGTCCGAGAGAGGTGTGGTGTGTAGTGTAATATTAACTTTGAACTTTGTGATCAACACCCTGGGTGAACAACGAGAACAAGGAACGGACGCTGTGGCAACGCGTCCCGCTCCTCTGCACGTACGTGATATATATATATAAGAGGGGGGGAGGAGAGGTTCAGGTACATGGTTGGACAAATGATCGATTGCCTCGGTCCACAAATCATGAACTTCGTCTCACCTGTGCGTTTTGCTTTCTGTCGTCGTTGTTGTTGCTGCTGCTGCTGCTGCTGGGCCGACATCGTCCCCGCCCCATAGACTCGAAGGCCGCCAAGAATGCGCGTGCCGCATCGCTGCCACCGTCGTAGGGCCACCATAATTGGCTTCGTTGGCAGGGACGGGGACGGCAGGCCTTCTCAAGTGGCCAGGCAGCCGCCGAAGCTCCGGGCGAACACTTCTTGCTGAAACATGCAGCCGGCACCTCTGTGATACTGATGCTGCTGTTGCTGCTGCGGTACGGAAGGAACGGCAAGACACGAGCGCGTACATCTATCTATATGGAAGCGTATCTGTATCTATCTACCTTTGGGCCACGAGCGCCGCACCGGGAAAGGGATTGCACGGTGCTCTGGTGTTTTGTATGTGTACTCGCAGCACGTGCACATAGAAGCCTGCGAGCGTGTCTATGATTCACAGCATGGATCTAACGGGATAAAAAGGCGGGTGTTGCGTATCTTCTTGGGCCAACTTCTCGCTTAAAGGTTGCGGTTCGATCGGTCTGTTGCTTTGATGTTGCGGTTCGACGAGAAACAGTTGTGCCGCTATAAAATTTCAGCTGTAAAATTTGGGCACTGGGTTGGTAGATAGGTGTGCGTATGTACGAAAAAAAATCTTGTTCTCTTCTTCCCGATGACAGGAATGTTTTAGGTTTCAGCACACGGGATAATTGAATACCTTTTCTTAGATCTTCCTGATGACCCTTCGTACGTTAGGTGTTTTTATGGCGGGCGACTGCTGCTCCTCTTCTTGCCTGCTATGTCGGTGGCTGGTATGCTTTTTTTTCACATGCAACAATGCTGAAGTTCTCAAGGATCGTCAGAGGAACTGGAGTATTTGCGAACGCCCTCAAGTTTAGTTACTTATTATCTGTATACCCCCCCCCCCGCTCCTGAACTCTCATCGGTTCATGCGTACGTGATAGTAGTGATACACACTACTACCAGATACAGCAGTAGCTTGGCCCGAGAGCGCCATCACTTGTAAATGTCAGACCTGCTGGCGGTTGCGCTGGGGTTCGAATCTCGGCTGGTGTACTTCGTGTATCATACGGAGTGACGGGTCTACAACCGAAGGCGCTTTTATAAAACCTTTGCCGAACGTGCGAAGGAAAGCGCGAGATAGTTGGCAAAATTCGATGAAACTCGACGACGATAGGGAATAACGTTGAACGCTGAACCCCTGCCGCGGCGGTTGCGCTACGGTTCGAACCTCGGCTGTGCACGTGCGTACGTATACTCCGAAGTCTACACAGACAGGGCGCTTTTTTTCTGGTGTATCTACAGCAGCAGTAGTTTTAGAACTTCTTCTGTCGCCGAACGTGCGGAAGAACGCGCGATTGGTTGGCACAATAAATTTGATGAAAATCGACAAGCAGAGCGAAGAAATTATGAACAATGAATGCTGAACGCTGAATCCTACAGCAGTATGCGCGATAATAAAACAAGGCAACCAAGTACCGGCGGGGAGGGGAGAGAGAATGATCCTCCTGTGACCACGCGGCGGCGGCCTATGATGGTCCAGGGCAGGCTGTTGAGGGTAAAACTCCTCCCTAGGGTTGAGCTGTTGAGCTGCAGAGTTACTGTAGTAGAAGTGACGACTGACTACAAAAATTGGAAAAGGTATCAACGCTTCTTGCTGCTGCGTTGAGATGGTGGTCAAGATTGACGACGCGGGTCGCACGGGTTGCGGGCTGTGTGGCTGTGTGTGCCGAGGGTTTCGCCCATACTTATCGGTGTCGTTGTCGTCATCGTTTTTATCGTTGTCGTTCTCGAACGTTTTCGTCGCTTTTTGTATCGAAATGCTTTCCAGTTCAGATATATATGTATCCAACACTACTCGAAGTTCGACGTTGTTGCGTCGTCGAGTGTTATTTCGTTTGTTTCCGTACTGCTCACCGTTGACCAATCATAACGTGTCGGCCTGCTGTAAACCCGCCGCCTCGGAGCTCGGAGGTTCTCCTGACTGAGGACCTGAGGATTGAGGATTAGGAGAAGGGCTAATGGGGACCGAGTTTGCCAGAGGCCAAAGGCCGAAGGTCTTGGCGCTGACCTCAGATGCAGTTTCACAACGGTATCGTCATTGTTGGGCAACATCTGCTGCCGCGCGGTCGCGACAGGTCGCGGCGATACAGGCTGTCAAGCTACACACTCCACATCGATACCAGAGAGTCAACAAGCACGTAAAAGCGGCAGGTGTGACGAATTGACATGACCAACGCGAGGCTCGTATGCGGTGGCCGCGATCCCACCCTCGGCTTCATGTGGGCCGTGACTTATGAGAGGTGAGCTTTGTTGCAAAGTACGAGTAGCAGCTGGTCGTACATACCTGTGCCGTTCCTGCGTGTTAGCGCGGCTGCTACGCGGTGTGTGCCGGTGCCTACTGGATGCGGCCTCAACACTCGAGTACCAACTCCAATATACGCACCGTATCATTGGTCGTGTCAGCGACAAGCACTCCTCCTCTGCTGCCTCTGCCAGGCGCAATGTCATACGCCCGTCCCCTCCCAGCGTCGGAGGTGTCGGTCCTGTCGCCTGTACGCCGCGGCAGTAGTGGAAGTGGGTAGCGCCGTCCTCGTAGCTAGAAGTCGAGAAGTATCGATGGGTTTTTAGCTGGCCTAATCCCGCCGCTCTCATGTCCTCCTGTGATGCACGCCGAGTTAGCCCCAAGAGGCCTTCAGCACGCCGTTCGCTGCTGCTTCCCCTTGAGCCGCGACATCCATTCGACGAGGAGCCATGTTTCTCCTTGTGCAAGCTGCTCCAGTGCTTCCATGCTTTCATGCTTCAATGCCAGCATGTCCCAGAGGAGCGAAGGAGGAAAAATGCGGCGTATTTTCGTTCTTTGAGTGGTTTTTGCAACCATTGTTAGATGGTGTCGTAGGCTGTCATTTTCAAACAAGGATGTCAGAGCATGTATCATATATCAGAAAAAGAGCAAAGAGCAAAGAGCAAGAGGATGAAGACCAACAACAAGTAAAGCTCTCTCCCTCTCTTGGGGCGATGATCCCACACTACGATCGTAGCAGCCTTGATCTCTGTGGCTATCGACTACGAGTGTACGTCCTTATACTGCTGTACCTGGTAGCACACCGCTCCCTCTGTAAGTACGCAAAATGCCGTATCTACAGCAGTACGTACGTACGCACGTAGTACCAGGTAACTTGTGTGGATGCTTTATGGTGTTATCAAGCCCGTCGGCTCGCCGCACGACTACGGTGATACAAGCAGTACCAGGCACTGTTGATGTACACAGAACAGGCACTGCTATAACTAAGTCTACAATTCACTGTATAAAAAACAGAAATACTGCTACAGCAGTGGGTATGATCCAATAAAAGCAGCTGTATGCGTATCATACAGCCAAATGTGAAAATACCTCGTACCAGTATGTTATACAGTACAGTGTAATATCATGCAAGGCACCTCAGGTACACGAGGAGGAGAAGCGCTTTGACTTGAGTTTGTAAAGTAGTTGATGTACGAAGCAATTCAGTGAGGGTTATCTGCTTTTTGTTGCACGTAATATACACACATACAAGCGCACGACCCGTTCCGCGCTCCCTTCGTATCAATACCCTGTACCAACAACCACGTATTTTTAGTTGTCACAGTAAGCTCAAGGACCCGGCCCGTCTTGAGCTCTTCTTCCACTTCCAGAGTAAGCCCGTCCTGTAACCACGGACCACAGCAGTAGGTTGTGACGATGGGTTACAGTAATGTGACAACAACAACAACAATAACAACAACAACAATAACAACAATAACAACAACAACAACAACAACAACAACAACAACAACAACAACAACAACAACAACAACAACAACAACAACAACAACAACAACAACAACAACAACAACAACAACAACAACAACAACAACAACAACAACAACAACAACAACAACAACAACAACAACAACAACAACAACAACAACAACAACAACAACAACAACAACAACAACAACAACAACAACAACAACAACAACAACAACAACAACAACAACAACAACAACAACAACAACAACAACAACAACAACAACAACAACAACAACTAACGAAGCATTGAGCCGATGCCCTCTTCTCTGTACAAAAACTATCACTTTTGTAAGATTAAACACCGACCGAAGTACAGTAGGTATTGATTTTGCTTGCTGTTTGGTGCGTGCTATGATACCAAGTGCGATAAGCAACAACAACAACAACAACCAATCAACAGCACAACAAGAAGCAGGTGCAAAGCGCCCTGCACGCACACCGAACTTTTTTCGGATGCCGGCAGCTTGTTGTCGGTGATCGAACTACTGCAGCTTTCTTTACATCACGAATGCTCCGTACGATTGGATCGATCGAGGTTGCAGAGCGACATTAAGAGACACACGAATACATATCAGACAGTCCTCAGTTTATTTGTCTTTTTTCGTGGCATGCCGCGGGCACTGTCGTGATATACCGCGGGCAGTGCCGCCGCATGCCTCGACATGCCATGACATGCCGCGGAACGACTGCCGCACCAAGGCCCACGACAAGCGCCACGGCAACCATCGCGGCATGTCACGATCAGGCCCGTGTTAACCACGGCACACCACGGCAAAACCCACGGCGATACCTACATTATGTCGCGCGGTGTGTACCGCAGTAACAACCCCGGAAAGTCTCGCGGCATGTACCGCGGCAAGTCCCGCGGCAAGCACTGTGGTAAGCACCGCGGCATGTTCTGCGGCAAGTACGGCGGTAACACCCGCGGCATTTACCGGGGCAAGGACCGCGGAAAAACCCGCAGAAAGGCCCACGGCAACACCCGCGGAAACACCCGCGGACACACCCACGGCAAGGCCCAATGGAAACAAGGTGCCAGGCGGGCCAGTAGAGCTTACCACCTTTTCGGGATGTACATTATTTGACTTTTTCGTGGCACTGTCCGCGGCAGTGACGTGTCGCGACATGCCCCGACACGCCACGGAGGTTGTCGCGGCATGTCGTGACATGCCGCGCCGTGCCGCGACGTGCCGCGACATGACGCGGACAGTGCCACGACATGTCGCGGAACGCCATGTCCGCGGCGTGTGTCGCGGTAAGCACCACGACGAGTGTCGCGGAAAGCACCGCGGGGTGTGTCGCGGCGTGTGTCGCGGCAAGTGTCGCGGCAAGTGTCGCGGCGAGTGTCGCGGCAAGTGTCGCGGCGAGTATCACAGCGTGTGTCGCGGCGTGTGTCGCGGCAAGCCCCACGGTGAGTGTCGCGGTGAGTGTCCTAACCCTAACCCTAATGACCCTACACACGCTGCGACACACGCCGTGACACACAGCGTGAAATTAGACGCGCCACTAGCGGCGACACTTGCCGCGATATTTGACGCGAAACCTGTTGCGACACTTGCCTCGACACTTGTCGCGACACGTGTCAAGGTACTTTCCGCGGCGCATGCCGTGGCAGTTGCCTTGGCAGTGGCCGTGTCGTGCCGCAGCGAGTGCCGCGGCCACTGCCACGGGAAGAACCGTGGCGCAATCCGCGACGGCGCCAACGTAAGGTATCGTGGCATCTCGCGACATGCCGCGAAATGCCACGGCACGGTTTGCGACATGCCGCGACACGTACCGCGGACAGGGCCACGAAAAAATCAAATAATGTAGATCCGTGGGAGTAGGGTGCCAAAGGGGGTGGGCCCACTGCGGGGTCAAAGTACCGAGATGGGAACAGGGTGCCAGATGGGGTCTTGCCGTGGGGCTTGCCGCGGGTGTTGCCGTGGGCATTGCCGCTGTGCTTGCCACGGGTGTTACCGCGGGACTTTTACCACGGATCACACCGCGGGAATTGCCGTGGTACTTGCCGCGGGTGTTGCCGCGGCACTTGCCGCGGGTGTTGTCGTGGGTCTTGCCGCGGGGCTTGCCGAGATACTTGCCGTGGGAGTTGCCGCGGGAGTTGCCGTGGGTCCTGTCGTGGGTCTCACCGTAGGTCTTGTCGCGGATATTGCCGCGGATCTTGACGTGGATTTTGCCGCGGGTCTTGACGTGGGCCTTGCCGTAGGTCTTTTCGTGGGTCTTGCGGCGGGTCTTGTAGCGGGTCTTGCCGTGGGATTTGCAGTGGACACTGCCGTGGGTCTTTCAGTGGGGTTTTCCGTGGACATTGCCCGCGGAGCTTGACGCGGGATACCATGGCAAGTCCCACAGCAATATCCGTTGGCACAACCGTGGCACGTCCCGCGGTAGATGGTAAACCCATGGTCCTTGCCGCGGAATGCCTCGGGCACTGCCACGAAAAAGTTAAGCAATGTGCATCCGTGACCATTTCGTTGTGTACGCCCCCCTTTAAAAACAATTGTTACAAGTATGCCAGCTGTGAGCTTGGAGAAAATCGATTCGGAAATCAACCTCGGGGGGGTGTTATCTTGTTATCTTGCGTGTTTATATTATACGGTGTACGGTGTACTGTATCTATACAACAGCATCGCTGTACGGCCTTGGTATAATGTAAGATACGAGCAAAAATTACGAGTCAGCGTTACTTTCTTGGTCGAGTTTGGTACAGTGGTGGTCCCGATATAAGGCGACACTACGTAAATAAGGTGGCTACTCGTACGGCTTTAAGACGCGCCCTGAAATGGATTGACACAGCTACAGGCGGAGTTTTTATAAGGCACCTTGCATCTGTGTTATTCGTCTATATTGTCTTCTTCCATCCCATTTATTATCTACGCCCTTCCTTTCTCTATCCGTCCTATTAATAGTCGTAACTCAGATCCGGGTTCACAAAGTAGGTTCTTCTTCTCCCTCCCCACTACGGTTCTTGCCTTACGTTTTTATCGCGAGAAGATTTCAGCACTTCCTTCCCTCGTCAACTCTCGTCGAATTGTGGTTATACCCACGCTATAATATGCGCTCTCGACAGTTGGTGTCATTTGAGAATAAAAATCTCCATACGGAGACTCGAACCCTCGACCTCCAACCTAACAGGTTTCGTGGTCACCTGTTAGACCACCGGGGCGACCTATTTGGCGAGTATGACTCGTACTACTGTTTAAGGCGACTCTAAGCCGCTTGTGACTACAGCAGTTCGCCTTATGCTACCTGGACTACTTACTGTATACTGCTGTAGTTGGTTGGTTGTCGCGGACGTACTGCAGGTATATTATCACATACTCGTAGCAGTAAACAAGTACCGAGCGAGCAACTAGATCCTACAGTACAGGGTAGTGTGCTTCCCTTGGTGGAAGTCGGCGTTGTTTTGAGGCCGTCGGATGCACCTGTAAATAAAGATGCAAAACCTAAGCGACTGCGTGGGAATCTTTCTCGTAGACGGAACACGAATCAATATTTTTTTTTGACGGTTTCATGTAAAAAAAACGTAGACGTGTCTCAAACCTCAAACCCCTTTTTTCGGCCTGCCGAGCGCACGAGGCAAGACAACGCGCAACAACCCACAACCCGTCCGAACCCCCGAAGGGCTGGCCAAGAGTGCCCGCTGAGGATCGAGCCGAGACTGCTGCAGATCTATAGAGCGCGAGAGCAAAGGCCCCGGACACCCGGACGCCTGATTCAGGTGCCAAGAGTTGCTCCGAGTTAATCGGATATCGGCTACCCCATCAGGGAGGCACCGGGGCTCTGAAGCACCTGGCTGTACTGTGGTAGGTATACCGCGGTACGAGTCGCTTTTTTTCTCCATGTGTGTTCCAAGCTTTTTTCGGGCAACGCCGCAACTAGGCAAAGCCTCAGCCGAGCTTCCCGGGCTGGTATTTACAGCGTCAGGAGGTGCTGTACTATGTGCAGTAGCAGTATTCCAAAATGGGGTTGTGTTTTGCATTGTGTCGAATCCCGCCTGCCATCGGAGGCCTTGTGCCCTCATTGATGGCTCGGTGCCAGAAGGCTCCTTACTCTATCTCGGCACCGGCTTCAGGCATCAATCTCGGGGTTACTATGTGGTGGGATGGCCCCCCATAGATCTTGCTTAGGTTTTAGTCAGGTCGCATCCTTGCTACGTACCCCTGATCCGTGTCTGATGTGTCTGATTTCTGGTAGAGTCCCAGGTCTACCAGCAGATCAGAACATCAGACCATCAGAACGATCCCGCCGAGTGTCGGCCGCTATTTTGTTTTTTCTTGTCAGCCCTGATCGACGGCATATTATATTATACCTACGAGTACGACTCGTAGCCAGTTTTTCTGGCAGTTCTGGACAAGGCATTATGGTGGAAATGTCTCGCCAACCTGCTGGTGCTGGTGCTGTACGAGTATATACGTATTACGTACATACTCGTAGTCTAGTCTATGCTGTACTCGTAGTTGCTGCTTGGGTTTTTTTATCTTACCAGGTACCAGGTAGATTGCCAGCGTGAAGGCAGTATGCAGTATGCAGGCATCATTATGAGGATGCTACAGCAGTTCAGCTGTATGGATGTACCTGGAGGTATTAATTTTCGTCTTGTTGTTGTTGTCTTCACATTAAAAACCGTGCCGGTCTCTCTATCCAGTACCTCCATCTGTCCGTACTAATCCAACACTTGACACGGTCGATTCCCGTGGTCACAGGCTAACTTACCCAAAAAAGGTATACTGAAATACTACCCAAAAAAGGTATACTGAAATACGTCTGCTAGTATAAATTTGGGGCTTCAAGTTTTTTTTCCCGTTGGGCTGGATCCAAACGTAAACCGCGCACAGCAGCAGCACTTATCGTAACTACAGGTACCCTGGTACCTGGTACCAGATATTCGTCGTACGGTATTACTACGCTGTACTACGTACAGCAGTACTGTACTATTTGTAGTATTGACACTGATGCATTTGTAATGCATCGTACATACCAGGTACTTCATCTGACATGCTGACCTATGATATGGGCTATGACCCTCCTCGAAAAGCATGGTCTTTTTTGGAGGGTCATCGTAGCTGGTGCCTGGCACCAATGCCAGGTACCTGGTATAGCTACAGTTAAAACTTATCTACACGTAAGTAAATCATCACTGTTTTTTGCTGCTCTTTGCTCTCTATGTGTACATAGGAAATGACAAGTGCCCCTTTGCCCCTCCCCCCACCCTGTGTTCCTGCCCCCACAGGTACCATGGTCCAGATGGACCCTGCGGACGAGGATCATAGCGGGGACCTTCTCTCCCCGGAACCAAATTTAGCCAGCTCGCTGTTGAGCATTGACGATGAACCCAGTCAGAGCAAGGTAAGCGGAGAGAAAAAGAGACGGACGACGTTAGAATCCTGCCATGGTGCAAACACGCTGCTACTCGTGCCAGGGTATTGATTTATAGAAGGCAGCGATTTGACCCCTTGACTGACCACTCCCCTACATTAAAACCGGTATGCAAATAAGCTACTACTGGACTGTACGTACGTAGGATACCGTGGTTTGACTCCTTGACTGACCGCTTCCCTACACTAAAAATGGTATACAATTATGCCAGGAGACCGTGGTTTGACCGCTTGACTGGCCGCACCCACACTAAAACTAGTATATTATAATCCTAAAATGGCTTTGACGCGCCGAAAAAGACCAGCCTCGTATTGACGGCATATGACTACAAAGCAGTAGGTCTTCCTGCTTCATCAATCGACCAAGCAATCAACCAACTCCGGTTTACCTGGTATTTAGTGTATCTGGGAGCTTTTTCGACAGCGTTGAAGCGGATGCTGCAGACTGCTCGTCGGATGGCGAACGTATAATGTGTGCGTGTTCTGAGGTGTTCTTCACATTAAACTTTCCTTTCTACCCATCGACACCCAGCACACCCAGTGTCCTTGCCGATTCTTCGTCCTAAAAAAGGTACCAGTTCTGTGGTCACAAAACTACGACGCAGAGATACTACGCTCAGTGCAGTAAGCAGAGCAGACAATGCAATGCCATACACGACAGGCAATACCTAACCTGCTAGCAATCCAGGTGCATGAAAGAGAAAAAAGGAAAAAGAAAAAAGAAAAAAAGAGAAAAAGCGAAAAGGAAAAAATAATAAAAAATAAACATAATAAACCTAATCAACAAACAATCAAACAACCAAACAAAAAATGACACAAAGAAAGAACGTGTCGTGCTTCTTCTCCCAGAGGAGATGCGACAGACTATAAAATCAAATTAAATGAAACAAAATGAAATAAGGCGGTGTAATGCACCCAAGATTTTGACCGCCCTATCTCGAAAGACCGCTCTATTGGAGACAGGGCGGTTGACCGCCCTATTAGGCTTTTGGCGATATCCCAATAGGGCGGTAACCGTCCTGTTGAGCACATACAGCGTTATAAGGTACAGCAAAGAGTGCTCCTGACACAAAGTATTACAAAAGGATGACCTAGAGGGCCTCGCGAAGAGGGATATCATACGTGTGCTCGGAGAAGGAAGGTACAGCGTTGCAACAGTACTAGTGCTGAATCCAGGGGGCATGTGTGATGTCAAACACACAATAAAGCACAGCAAAGAGCAGACGGGCGCACACACACTCTTCACATGTTGAGAACTAAGATAGTATAGCTGTCGCTATAGGAACTCGCGTAGCAGGATATTAGTACCTGTGGTCAACTTGTGTGCATTGGTGGAAAACTAAAACAGAAAAAAACATCATGTGCGCTGGTGGCTTAGCAAAACTCATTGATGACATTGATCGTATTCTGACGACGCCCTTCCTTGCTGACCCCTCCCCCCCGTAACCAGGCGGTCACACTGTTTCTATGTTTCTATACTACTGCTGACCGTTGCGCGTTTGCTCTGCCAACAGTCTGAGCCGAACCTCTTCAACCAAATATTGTTCAAAGCACGCGTGACTGTCCCAGTCTACTTAGTCTATCGAAAGGCATCGGCTCGACGATGAGATCGACGATGCGTTATTATTTGAGCTGCGTGCGACAGAGCCCGCCGAACACACACCACCCGCTGAAGACACACACCGCCGTACTGTTGTACGGAGAGGACTCTTCGCTTTGCTAGACATTCACAACAGAGAGAGGGTGTTCACGCAGCAACAACAACAACAACAACAGCAGTAGGGGTGGATTACTGCCTAGTACAGGACACCTACTACAAGTAAGAAACAGACTAATAATGAAGCCAGGCTGAGATTTAGAGGGAAATAATAAATTTAGGAGTCGTTGTATTGCAATGAGTGTAGAAAGCACCCCCGCTCGACTAAGAAATCCAGCCTGAAGCAGATTTTCTGTTTCTTAGTAGGTGTATCTCGCTCAAACGCAGCACCAGAGCGATGTTTTATACTTATCTGGAGGCGAAAATGGGCCGTGGATAGGGCGGTAGCTTCCCTGAATAAGGCGGTAGCTGCCCTGAATGGGGTAGTTACCGCCTTATATAGGGTCGGTTGCTATATAGGGCGGTTGCCGCCCTATTCGCATCTTCTGTGGTGTCAAGCCGATTTTGACCGCCTTATCTCGAATGACCGCCTTATTCAGACCGCCTTGTATTGGCCCCCCTACTGTAATATTAATAGATGAATACCTGTAGAAAGGCAGGTTTAATGTGAAGAACACACACACATCAGGGGTCTCCCATTAAGGCGGTGGTATGCCAGAGCAATATGACCGCCTTATAGAGGGAAGCCGCTTTATTCCTTCCACGTTATGAGTGCAATTCCACAGTGGCGCCAAGCGATTTTGACCGCCTTTTATCGGGATACCGCCTTCAGACCGCCTTATTGGGCCCCCCCCACTGTTGTAGTAGCCAATCAACCGATCTCGAATAGGAGGATCTCTACATCTCTACTGTAGTATGTGTGTGTGTTCTTCACATTAAACCGTCCTTTCTACCCGTCGACACCCAGTGTCTGTGCCAATTCTTCATCATAGATAGAGAGATACCAGTTCTGTGGTCACAAAGCTGGAGATAATGTACTGCGCATCGCTACGTACTATATATACCCGGCACCGTCCTGAGGCTTCGGTCTGTTCTTAAGAACGTTTTACTGGATCCTGAACTTGGCTTCTATCGTTCTGGTACGTTTTGTTGATGTGGTAAAAAGTACTTTACCTTGTTTGATGCTGTTGTTAGTATTTAAATACCTGATACATTACGTATGATAATTACACTGATTTTGGAACTCTACTGTTGTTGCAGATACATAGCGTATCTACGTGCGAGTTTTGGTTGGCAGACAGCACACACCAGTTGAATGCTTATAACGGTTTCCGTGGCGAACTCTGTGGCGTGATTAGGTGCTACAGCAGTACAGCAGTAGTGGTAAAGAAGCCCGATAGGGTTTTCCCGTCATCCAGCAGTGTTCATTAGCTCTTGATCTTGTTTTGTGAACATTTTTTTTGCTGCGTAAAAATAAAACAACCGAATATACACGGAACTCCGACTACCCCCCCTCCCCCCCTTCAATACCTCACGGCGCTTCGCGCTTGGTGCAAGCAATGTCTGCCTGGTTGGTGGAAACCCAACGTGCTCCGTCCCGGCATTATAGGGATGCGAGGGTCTATGGTCATACGGCTACGGCCGTGCACGACACGAGTACCCCCCCCCCTATGGTCAGACGACTACGGCCATGCACGACATGAGTACATGAGTACCCCCTCCCCCCTTCGAAGTAGATTTAGGGCGGGTGGGAAATAAAAAGAACAACCAACTGGCTTAGTTGCCCAACCCTGCGAGTACCTTATGTCTGTCTGCTCACTTTTTCAGCGAGAACCCCGAGGACTTGCTCGCGTTCGGCGTGGGTTTGCTGGCGTACACATGACGCCTTGCCTACCCTAGGCTAGGTGTCCTTGTTTCTACACTTGTATTTCCACTCTGACCCAGATCCCCGCCACAGACACGCCTAATTTTAGTTACCAGTAAACCACGTTATATCCGTTGCTGCGTTCGCGGAGGCCGTAACTGCGTCTACGGTCAAAACCTATCCCTCGTCTACAGGTAGCTTGAAGCCGCCGCCTGCAAACCGAAATATGCTTTAAATCCGTATCGCAATATTGTCTACCCCGATTTCCGATTCGATTTATCATTTGTTTTTTTGGAATCGGGCCGATCATTACAGTTAGTGGATACCCCTATTTAAGATAGGTGTGGTACAGGCCGAAAACAACTCTCTTAACTAGCCTTCTTTCTTATTCACAGTGGGAAATATATAGGTTTAGTGTAGGCGGGTCCAGCCGATTTGGCCTCTCTTAACTGTATTATTCTCTTATATAGGGTACCCTCTCTCAAGTCGGGGTACCCACTGTAGTGTATATAGGGGCTCTGACTACGTAACAGCAGCAACAATATTCATAAAATCAAAGAGCCGTGTTAGCTTTGCAACCCATGGCATCAATAGAGCGCAATACATAGTCTACGGGATGAAAGCATGCAGAGTGGGCCACTAAATACGGTAGAAAAATAATGTAGAATTTTTGTCCGAGAAGTACGTGTATAGCACGGAGGTCGTGGAGGTAAATGCAACAGCATCATCAGCAGCACTCTGCAAGTACATGAGACAAGAAAAATAATGTACGAAACTCTTGTGAGGTGTTAAGAAGACCGCAACAGCAGCACAGGCCGGTTTGGTTCGGTTCGGGACCAGTATGCATCCGCGAGGCAATCCTACTATTTCTGTATTTCTCTGGTGCGGACACCACCGTGTCTTTGTGGAGCATGGAGACATGTATATATATATCCTACTATTTCTGTATTTCTCTGGTGCGGACACCACCGTGTCTTTGTGGAGCATGGAGACATATGTATCCACGAATCAAAGTCGAATGCAGCAAGCAGCCGTTACATTGTCGAGTGAAACGTTCCTGTGTGTGTGTTGAACTTGCCAAGGAGTACTCGTAGACGCATGCTACGGTAGAGGTGCACCGTGGTTTTCACGAGGCTCCTCACTTGGGGAGGTCTATACTAATAGTAAGTCACCCCAAAACTGTTTATAGATGAAAACAAAAGTGCTGTATATCCGATGAACATTCCCGTGGCCTCAAGTAAAAAACGAAAAATGGTGCAACACAATACTGAAATTTCGACGATTTTGGGTTAAGGAGCCTTTTATAGGTCATTCAGAAAACGATTTCAGCCAAAAAAAGGTATACCTCCACCTCTATCGTAGCAAGCGTCCTTAGTGGATGGCACCCGACGGGGGTAACGCAGATGTTTACATTCAGCGTCTCGGCGTCTCGTCTTCGAACGCCATCCATGCTACTTGATTGAAACGTCTCCAGTCCCTTTCGCGTGCCCCCCACCGTTTTATTTATTTATTATTTTCCATCCCATTTACTATCTTCGCCCTTCCTTTCTCTCTCCTCCCTACGAGTCGTAACTCAGATCAGGGGTCACAAAATAGGCGCGTTTCCTTCCTCTCCCCTACTGCCCGTGCTTTGATTTTTATCGCGAGAAGACTTCAACCCTTTTTCCCCCTCGCCGACTCCCATCGAATTGCGCCTACCTACGCTGCTAGGCGCTCTCAGCAGTCGATTCCGTTTTTATTTCATTTTTGCAAATAGACTAAAATATCTGACCCACGTGGGATTCGAACTCACGAAATCAACCCTAGCAGCATTCGACGGTACCACTAGCCCACCGGGGCGACCGGGTGTGTACAAATAATAGCATGCCGCAAAAGGGACCATGCCAAAAGTTTGGATGTACACGTTATCGTGTATCGCCGCGAGAGCCAACGTTCAGAACCAACGGTCTAGAGTAGTGCGGAGCCAGTTTGACTGAGATGTTGAGATCCAGATGCATGCCTTGTGTCGACTGGGATCATGATGATCTTGGTCTTGTCCCATCGCCAAAATCGTGAGTATGTATATTAAAAAAAAAACAACAACAACAGCTGTGAGTTCGAGGATTTCGTCGAAACTCATCTTTGCTAGCTGAGTGTGATACTTCGATCGCGCGTACTTACGGGTTTTATATGTCCTCATGCAGGGTGTACATCCCGTATGAGGGGGACACCATCTGAGGCTGTAGAATTCAGGGAGCGTGTGTTTATGTGGAAACAAATAGTTGGTACAAAAAAAAAAGGAAAGGGGAGGGGGAAAGAAGGAGCGGGTTTTCTCGTCGGTATATATTGCTTGTTGCCCACACTCTTCTATGGCCGTGAAAGGCCGATGGCATACTCGAACGGCGCTCGCATTCTGGTGAACAGACACGATAGCATACTCGAACGGCCTTTTTTTTTCGTGTCTGTTCACCGCCACAATTAGTACCACTTTGTTTTTTGTCCATCCCATTTATTATCTTCACCCTTCCTTTCTCTCTCCCTCCTAGTCGTAACTCAGATCCGGGGTCACAATGTAGGCTTTTCTCCCTCCTCCCCCACTACGGTTCTTGCCTTGCTTTTTATCGCGAGAAGATTTCCGCATTTTCTTCCCTCGTCAACTTCCGTCGAATTGTGCTTACCCACGCTATAATATGCGCTCTCGACAGTTGGTGTCATTTGAGAATAAAAATCTCCATACGAGGAGAATCGAACCCCCGACCTCCAACGCTAACAGGCTTCGTGGCTACCTGTTAGACCACCGTCACAATTTGTACCACTATGACCCATAATATAAAGACCTTTTGTATATTAACATGTAATTGAATTGGTTCTTATGTTTCGGGTCAGAGTAGTACCACTTTACGGTCCGTGGTCGCAAAACGTTTTGGGAGCCAATGTAAACAATCAACACGGAAGATCAGCATATTTAAAAGCCGTCGGATTGTATACAGAAAAATAGGCACACAAAAAAAACCCGTAAGCGACGTGTTGGGACAGTGGATTGTCCGTTCCATACTTCCAGGTCATAATATTGTATGCCACCTGGGGACGAACAAGTTGTCGGACCCTTACCGGCCCTGTACAAGGGTGACGTTGACACCTCGATTCTACGGTGCGACGGAGGCATAGATGACATACCTCGCACAGGTGATATTGTCGTTTATCATCAACTGTGTACGCTCGCGCAACATCTTATCTCCGGAATGATGCTGCATTAATTTCCTAACGCCCCCCCCCCCCCTGGCCGCGGCCTCAAGAGTGGTGTCGAAGAGGTGGATAAGGGCAATAAGGCGCAAAAGTTTAGGGTAACGCCCCCCCCCCTCCCTCACGTGCTGCCACCCTCTCAGGACGCTACGCCCCGGAGTGGGCATCCCAACGTCGGCACACCAACTTCTTCACGCACTGGAAGAGGGGCAAAACACACGAAGAATGTCACACAAGGCAGTCGAAGCACCGATATATCCAAATTTGTCGCGTCACCTCTGCCACGGGTCGAAAAAGAGACTGCCCCTTTCTGCGCGGCTTCAACCTCGTCAGCCTTGGTGGCTGCAGGATTTTGGCGTCAGCCGCGAAAAATTAACCGCGAGTCAATTTATTTCTATTGGAGATTCGAGCTTCCGCCCGCTCAGGACGCCCCGACGCAGGACGGGCGGTTCGTGGAGTCGGGGAGGAGAGTGGTATTATCCTTGGGCGGGACAAGGCCACACAGAGAGGAATGGGCCGCCCCTCCCTGCACGCACACACAGTCTTCGGCCGTCGTGCCTGTCGATTTCTGGAGGGCACCGCGGGGCGGGAGCCTTTTCAGTCGGAAGGTAGAGGTGTTGGGCAATGAGCTATCCTTGCCGCCGAATCCGGCCGCCGCCTTCGGCCGTGTTGTTCGGGTGGTGAACCCGGGCAGTCCAAGTTGTCCACTCGTGGGAAGCCTTGCGGCTTTCGGACTGGCGGTTATCCTGCTAGTACGCCGCCGCAAGTTTCGCCAAAAACACGACGAGAGCCTGCCAGCTGGGCTGTCTTTAGACATGGCAGCGCCCAAACCAGCATCGTCCGGCAGTTCTTGTGGGCGCGTTGGTTCGCGCGGTTTCGGTGAGCGGCCATCTTCTCCACCGCGTGCAGCTCGCTCACAGTCCCCGCTCACCGCGAAGGGAAGAGGTGGCTGTCCGCAGTTACCGTCGGCGCCACCGTCCTGCATTTCTAGTGGGCGCGATGAATCACCGGAGCTTGGAGCGCAACAGCCTCGGTCGCCTAGAGGGACTTCTGTGGCTGCCGTTACAGCGATTTTTTCTCGCGATACCAGTCGCCAGTGTGAAGACGTGCCTGGCGCGAGCAAGGGGCAGGGGAAGGAACAAGCGGCGGTGGGTGCGGGACAACCTCCCCCAGAGAAGAAGAAAAAAAATAAGAAGAAGAGGAAGAACAAGAAGGTCAGTCAAGCCAAGGTTCAGGGGGATCACTATAAATAGGCAGGCTTGCGGACTTGACTCGTATACGACCACGATACCTTTTGTTTGGGTGGGTGTGCGGGAGCTGCGCGCTCGACCAGTAGGCTTTACGGTGTTCTTGACTCCCAAATCGTACCAGATAAAGTACCAAATATATTACGGTTTTTGTGGTGGTCCGCACTTTTTTTTTCAGAGTGTCCAAAAAGGCGCGGCGAAACCGCGCTCGGGTCGAGCCTTAGCCTGGAGTAGGGTTGGGGCTAGGGTTAGGGTTGGGTTGGGTCGACGCCTTCTTGTGATTTGATTTTCAAAAAAACATCCAAAAACACATAAAATCAGCAATACATTATCTTTTATTTGGTACTTTATCTTGTATGCTTTGTGGGTCAAAGACCGGCGAAGGCGCCTCCGCTCGACCATCCCCTCTTGGTTTACGGAGAGGCCTTGGTCACGGCGGCCGATTAAACCCAGCCCACCTGGTCGGCACTGGTCTTGATGCCCAACGTCAAACGCGACCTGCGTCCTAGCCCTCGAATCTGTTGAACTTCTGTTGTCGTGCACACGCCAACACAATGTATGGCGGGTTTCGAGGGAGGAGTAGGAAGGTTGATGTAATGCGCATGTACTACAGTAAAGCATAACGAATGTAGACGCCAGCTGTTGCGTAGCGTCTACATTCGTTATGCTTTAGGTGTGTCCACTTTTTTATTACCCCTCCCACACTTTCCGCGATTCCCGCGATATATATTTGTTGCCGTGAGCGTCGCGACTAGAGTTCGAAGCGATCGATTCAAGGGCACGCAGGCAGATGGTACAGTACGTTGGCGGTGGGTAAGGCCTGTCGGGGCGCTCTGACGAAGGATTATCGGTATCATGAGACAAGAAGGCGCCGTTGAGCGTGAAGCTCCCGCACACTCGCCTGTAACCTGTCTTCGTCTCATGCTTTCTCCCGAACGAACACGCTGGGGAAAATATCGTACCGTCTTACGAGCTGGTTCCAGCGACAAGCGTGAGATTCCACCTTCGGGCAATAAAAACCGGAATACCTTGACATTTTTAATACTAAAGATATTCACATGCCCGCAGGAACAAGGGAAACACATCGCTGAAGAGATTTTTGGCGTACGAGTTGTAGTTCGCGGGATATGGACATTTTTCGTATTACTTGCGGAGGCGTTGTTCTATAGGGGTTGAGACTGCCTATACTAAAATTCATATAAATTCATATTTAGGCCATAAATCGGCCAATACGTCGAATAATTCGACACTAGAAGTGTTGACATGATCGTATCAACAAGGGGAAGATTTTTGTGACATTTGTTTTGTTCTGCGAAACATGCATGGCTGTTTTATTTACCGCCTTCCAAAGTCGCCCCGGTAGAGTAGTGGTCAGCTTCAAAGACTGATATCATTGGTACCCAAGATCGAATCCCACCGTGGTGAGAGATTTTGTCTTTATTTGAAAAAATAAAAAGGAACCAATTGCTGAGAGCGCCTTCGTGGCGTGGGTAGGCGGAATCCGACGCAAGTCGACGAGGGAAGAAAGTGCTGAAATATTCTCGCGATAAAAATGCAAGGCAAGAACCGTAGTGGGGGAGGAGGGAGAAGAGCCTACTTTGTGACCCCGGATCTGGGTTACGACTAGGAAGGAGAGAGAAAGGAAGGGCGAAGATAATAAATGGGATGGAGAAAAAAAAAAAAAAAAAAACTAGACTTTAACATGAACCGGGAACAATTTTCGAGTACTTTCACGGAAATCATTTTTGCACTTTGGTTTTTGAGAGTTGGAAAACGAAATTTAGCATGTTTGTGCGTCATGACAATATGAAAAAACTGACCGCTGGTATTTTTTGAGTTTTTGTTTTTTTCGTGAATTAGGGAGGGTTAAAGTTGCCGAAAAATCGGAAAAAACAGAAAAATGTATCTCAGAACCAAAAACAAAAAATAAAGAAAAGACCAGCGGTCAGTTTTTCTATATGGTCATGACGCACAACCATGCCAATATTTCGTTTTCCAACTCTCAAAAACCAAAGTGCAAAAGTGCGAAGAAGGAATCTTTTGGGTGTCGCTGGAACCAGCTCGTAGCTTGTTATAATACAGCCGAAACGGCAATACTTGTGGTTGCGCGATAGTGCCTGGCCCCTCAGGCCCTGGCCGATAGCTCCAATCGTGCGCATACCTTCGTAAATAATGCAATTACGATGATGTTGGAGGTGTGCTCTCAGACCTCGGAATGTAACTTTTCGACCAGGTTTCGAAGCCGTCTTCGGGTTTCCTCGCGATGAGGTCCACCTCTCGGTGCGCTGTTTCCTCGTCGTAGCCGATCGTGCCGGTCTCTGCCGACTCTGCCGGGAGTACCCTCGGCCGTGCTCTCGGCGTGTCCCGGCGGGGAGTGCTGTTTTCGCATTTTTGCAAGAACTTGCCTCGTTTTTTACCCAATCCCGTAGATGGTACTGCCTCATTATCACTTTATTGCTCGTGTGGGGAGCATTGTTGAGCGTATTTGTTTCGTATTATACGTACTACGAGCTTGCTGCTGTTTGTTACACCAATCAAGTGTACTCGTTGTTTGCTGCATGCATGTACTGCAACCAATGTGTCATCGCACCGTGTAGTATGATGTGGCGAGTACGCACTACTACTGCTGCTGCTGCTGGTGTGCTGCCTGTTGCTGCTGCGCTGCTGTGCTGCTGCTGTGCTATTATGTCATACTGTAGCATGCGTACGAGCAGGCACACTGTAGGTATACGAACGAACGTACGAGTTCTCCTAGTAGTGCTGATGCTGCTGTATAAATGAGTTCCAGTAAGTATGAATGAGTACCAGTAAGCCCAAGAAGAGAAACGGCAAAGGAACCAGATGAGAGCGATACCTGACGATAGCATGGGAAAGGGTTGAGTCGACTTTCTTTCGCGTTACTTCCAAGCGGTCAACGCTGTGTAACACTGTGTAGTATCCTGTAGTTTGTTTTCCTCCATGATTTACACATTGTGCCGGATGGCAAAAATTGTTGCTACGCGTAGTCCGTTGAATCTGATTCCAGTGTTTTATTTTTTTTCACTCAAATGTAATAGCTTTTCGTTGCACCTCTTGACAGTACTGTCGCATTTTCGGCCTACTATAGACTTACCTACCTGCTCGGCCAGTACGGGCATGCGCGGAGCCGCAGGCGGGCGCCAGCCCGGCGCCGCGAAGCCCCCCATTGTAATAGATTTTTGTATCAAGAGGTATGTTTCGCCTGCCACGGTCCCAATTATGCGCACTGGCGTGCTCGACTGAACACCTTGTTTCCTATTTTTCTTCTCTTGCTCCGCCCACAAAACTTCCAGGGTAAAGCCGCCGGAGGGGCGAATGCACCAGCGGCGGTAACCGAAGCGGGATGTAAACAGACACCGGTAAGACGTCGCGCGTATTGCAGCCCGAGGCAGATTTCGTGTTTTCAGCGGCCGGTAGTGGTGTCACGTGCCTTCCCCCCCCCCCGCTTCTGAGGTTTGGACCGTCAGCGGACCCTTGCCAGACGTGCTCCCCGTAGCATGTGCTCAATATTTCCCTCGCCCTTTTGTTTGATATTGATTTTATATTTGCCTGGGCTGGGAACATAATCACAACTCCTTGAACATTTTGTGTGAATAGGAATAGGCGTGTTTGCCCTGCCCCTGCCACTATTCTGTCACATGTTGCCGCGCGACATGTCGGTAATGTTTTCGGGAAATCACCGATGCTTGACACGTGATTGTACGCACGTGCACACGTTGCCAAGTCAGTCTTACCGCACATGGATCTTGCGAGCGCGTGCATCACCCTTATTCGCCGTCGTGCCCTGACATGCACCAACCGAGTTTGAAGTCGATACTCGCAACCCCACCTTCTTTGGCGTTGCCCTGGCGCCCTGGCTGGTAGTCGATGGTGGCATCGACGACGATATATTCTTACCGGTTGCTTGCCCTGGCGCCCGCACCCCCTGTGGCATTCGGGCACACGATGGCCACGCCGACCACCGCGTGCCCGAATATTGCAAGGGTGGCGGGCACCGGGGCTGGAAATTGGTTTGGGCATCGCGCCCTCGACGCCATCGCCGCGTGCAAATCCGGGCGATATAGCAACGCCGAAGAAGGTGGAGTTATCAACTTTCAACTCGGTTGAAGCAGTTGAGGGCATTTTGAACTCTGTAGTACTGGTACATTGTTGTTTTTGGCGTCGAGACAAGGCTGTTACTGCTCACGTAATCTCCAACTGCAGCGACGCGAACCATTGATGCACGACGCACGGAGTGAACTGGTGTGTTGGTTTGATTTGAGACCGCGAGAGATACCTTCACTATGATTTATCCGGCAATCCCAGCACTGGCACCCCTGAGAAGACCACCTCATGATGTATATGTAGCCGATTTCCTCTTTATACGTAGTTTTTCAAGCTCAGCATGCAAGAAGAAACGGCTCGTACACGAAGTCCATTGGCACAAACGCGCGACCTTTGTCGCACTTGCCTTGATTCACCTCGCAAGTAAAAATAGTGTTCAGGTTTGCGAAACCTGCCGCGGGCTAAACTTAGCGTCTTGTTTCGTCCTTTTCTCCTCGTGTTCCGCCCACGATCACCAGGGCAACCAGCAGATGGCAGCGACCGGAGGAGCGCATCAGTCAGCGGCGATGCCCCCTACACCGCCCTCCCGAGCTGTAACGAAACAACCACCGGTACGATGTCGCGCGTGTTATAGCTCGACGCAGATTGTGTGTTTTCAGTGGCCGGTGATGGTGTCATGTGCCGTTCTTTTGCCCGCTTCTAGGGTCGGTATATTCAACGCAACCTTCCCAGACATGGCCCGTGTAGTATGGATTTAATCCTTCTCTCGGCCCTTATTTTGGGCATGACTTCTACTTTTTTGTTGTCTTGAACTATGAACAATTTGACACACCATGTTGTTAGTTGATACGAGGCATGCGTAAAAGCGTGTTTCCCCTGCCATGGGCTAAGTTGTTCACCCAAGATGCCGATCCTAGTTCGGGAAGTCGCCAAAGTTTGGTCCGTGATTGTACGCATGCGTACAAGTTGTCAAGGCCGCCTGTTTGTACCTTGCACGGGGAGATTTATTTATTTTTCTAATGCAACACATTTTTGGTGTACGCGCATATGGCTGCCTGCCGACAGACAGTGGCACACCGCAGATTTGAATACTTGTGTGTCGTCGTTCACCGCGGCGATCGTGGCCCCAATTATGTTCCCTTTCCCCCACCAGACGTCTGAACGATCGCTCCTCGAAACCAAATGGCTACATACCCCCCATGCACCCGAACCCCTGGGTGTATTTATGTATCCGGATGTACCCGGCGAGGACTCCCATTGTCGACTGCCCCAGCGCTTGTGCGGCCCTAACAAGTACGTAAGCATTTACTTTCGTTTTTGTCCGGCAATCCCAGCACTGACACCCCCGGCAAGACCACCTCATGATGTATCTGTAGCCGATGTCCTCTTTATACGTAGTGTTTCAAGCTCAGTATGCAAGAAGAAACGGCTCGTATACGAAGTCTATTGGCACAAACAAGCGGCCTTGTCGCACTTGGCCTTGATTCACCCGCAAGTAAAAGTCGTGATCAGGCTTGCAAAACCTGCCGCGGGCTAAACTTAGCATATTGTTTCGTCCTTTGTTTCCTCGTGTTCCGCCCACGATCACCAGGGCAACCAGCAGATGGCAGCGACCGGAGGAGCGCGTCAGTCAGCGGCGATGCCCCCTACACCGCCCTCCAGAGCTGTAACGAAACAACCACCGGTACGATGTCGCGCGTGTTATAGCTCGGCGCAGATTGCGTGTTTTCAGTGGCCGGTGGTGGTGTCATGTGCCGTTCTTTTGCCCGCTTTTAAGATCGTTATTGTCAGCGCAACCCTGCCAGATATGGTCCACGTGGTATGGATGCAGCCCTTCACTCAGCCCGTATTTCGGGCATAACTTCTGTTTTTTTGTTAAACTTGGACTATGAACAACTTGACACACCATGTTGTTCGTTGATACCAGGTATGCGGAAAAGCGTGTTTTCCCTGCCATGGGCCAAAGTATCCACCCAAGATGCCGATCCTGTTTCCGGAAGTCGCCAAAGTTTGGTCCGTGATTGTACGCATGCGTACACGTTGTCAAGGCCGTCTGTTTGCACCTTACACGGGGAGGTTTATTTGTTTTTCTAACGCAACACATTTTTGGTGTACGCGCATATGGCTGCCTGCCGACAGACAGTGGCACACCGCAGATTTGAAGACTTGTGTGTCGTTCACCGCGCCCATCGTGGCCCCAGTTCCCTTCCCTTTCCCCCACCAGACGTCTGAGCGATCGCTCCTCGAAACCAAATGGCTACACACCCCCCATGCACCCGAACCCCTGGGTGTATTTATGTATCCGGATGTACCCGGCGAGGACTCCCATCGTCGACTCCCCCAGCGCTTGTGCGGCTCTAGCAAGTACGTAAGCATTTATTTTCGTATTTATCCGGCAATCCCAGCACTGACACCCCCGGGGAGACCACCTCATGATGTATCTGTAGCCGATGTCCTCTTTATACGTAGTTTTTCAAGCTCAGCATGCAAGAAGAAACAGCTCGTACACGAAGTCCATTGGCACAAACGCGCGACCTTTGTCGCACTTGGCCTTGATTCACCCCGCAAGTAAAAGTAGTGTTCAGGCTTGCAAAACCTGCCGCGGGCTAAACTTAGCATCTTGTTTCGTCCTTTGTTTGCTCGTGTTCCGCCCACGATCACCAGGGCAACCAGCAGATGGCAGCGACCGGAGGAGCGCATCAGTCAGCGGCGATGCCCCCTACACCGCCCTCCCGAGCTGTAACGAAACAACCACCGGTACGATGTCGCGCGTGTTATAGCTCGACGCAGATTGTGTGTTTTCAGTGGCCGGTGATGGTGTCATGTGCCGTTCTTTTGCCCGCTTCTAGGGTCGGTATATTCAACGCAACCTTCCCAGACATGGCCCGTGTAGTATGGATTTAATCCTTCTCTCGGCCCTTATTTTGGGCATGACTTCTACTTTTTTGTTGTCTTGAACTATGAACAATTTGACACACCATGTTGTTAGTTGATACGAGGCATGCGTAAAAGCGTGTTTCCCCTGCCATGGGCTAAGTTGTTCACCCAAGATGCCGATCCTATTTCGGGAAGTCGCCAAAGTTTTATCCGTGATTGCACGCATGCGTACAAGTTGTCAAGGCCGCCTGTTTGTACCTTGCACGGGGAGATTTATTTATTTTTCTAATGCAACACATTTTTGGTGTACGCGCATATGGCTGCCTGCCGACAGACATTGGCACACCACAGATTTGAAGACTTGTGTGTCGTCGTTCACCGCGGCGATCGTGGCCCCAATTATGTTCCCTTTCCCCCACCAGACGTCTGAACGATCGCTCCTCGAAACCAAATGGCTACATACCCCCCATGCACCCGAACCCCTGGGTGTATTTATGTATCCGGATGTACCCGGCGAGGACTCCCATCGTCGACTCCCCCAGCGCTTGTGCGGCCCTAACAAGTACGTAAGCATTTACGGTCGTTTCTATCCGGCAATCCCAGCACTGACACCCCCGGCAAGACCACCTCATCATGTATCTGCAGCCGATGTCCTCTTTATACGTAGTTTTTCAAGCTCAGCATGCAAGAAGAAACGGCTCGTATACGAAGTCTATTGGCACAAACAAGCGGCCTTGTCGCACTTGGCCTTGATTCACCCGCAAGTAAAAGTAGTGATCAGGCTTCCAAAACCTGCCGCGGGCTAAACTTAGCATATTGTTTCGTCCTTTTCTCCTCGTGTTCCGCCCACGATCACCATGGCAACCAGCAGATCGCAGCGACCGGAGGGGCGCGTCAGTCAGCGGCGATGCCCCCTACACCGCCCTCCCGAGCTGTAACGAAACAGCCACCGGTACGACGTCGCGCGTGTAATAGCTCGGCGCATATTGCGCGTTTTCAGTGGCCGAGGGTTGTGTCATATGCCGTTCTTTTGCCCGCTTCTTTCAGGTCGGTATTGTCAACGCAACCTTCCCAGACATGGTCCGCGTAGGATGGATGGAATCCTTCGGTCGGCCCTTATTACGGGCATAACTTCCGTTTTGTTTTTGTTTCCTTGGACTGTAAACAATTTAACACACCATGTTGTTAGTTTATACCATGCATGCGTAAAAGCGTGTTTCCCCTGCCATGGACCAAAACAAATCCACCCAAGATGCCGATCTTAGTTCGGGAAGTCGCCAAAGTTTGATCCGTGATTGTACGCATGCGTACACGTTGCCAAGGCCGTCTGTTTGTACCTTACACGGAGAGATTGATTTATTTTTCTAATGCAACACATTTTTGGTATACGCGCATATGGCTGCCTGCCGACAGACAGTGGCACACCGCAGATTTGAAGACTTGTGTGTCGTAGTTCACCGCGGCGATCGTGGCCCCAGTTCCCTTCCCTTTCCCCCACCAGACGTCTGAACGATCGCTCCTCGAAACACAATGGCTACATACCCCTCATGCACCCGAACCCCTGGGTGTATTTATGTATCCGGATGTACCCGGCGAGAACTTCCATCGTCGACTCCCCCAGCGCTTGTAATATATTCTCGTATGAAGAGGTATGTTTCGCCTGCCACGGTCCCAACTATGCGCGCTGGCGTGCTCGACTGAACACCTTGTTTCGTATTTTTCTTCTCTTGCTCCGCCCACACACCACCAGGGTAAAGCGGCCGGAAGGGCGAATTCACCAGCGGCGGTACCCGAAGCGGGATGTAAACAGACACCGGTAAGACGTCGCTTGTATTGTAGCCCGAGGCAGATTTCGTGTTTTCAGCGGCCGGTGGTGGTGTCATGTGCCTTTCCCCCCCCCGCTTCTGAGGTTAGGACCGTCGGCGGGATCTTGCCAGACGTGCTCCCCGTAGTATGTGTGAAACATTTCCCTCGCCATTTTATTTGGTACCTGATATGTACTACTGCTGATTTGATATTTTCCTGGGCTGGGAACATAATCACAACTCCTTGAACATTTTGTGTGAATAGGAATAGGCGTGTTTGCCCTGCCCCTTCCACTATTCTGTCACAATTTGCCGCGCGACATGTCGGTAATGTTTTCGGGAAATCACCGATGCTTGACACGTGATTGTACGCACGTGCACACGTTGCCAAGTCAGTCTTACCGCACATGGATCTTGCGAGCGCGTGCATCACCCTTATTCGCCGTCGTGCCCTGGCATGCACCAACCGAGCTTGAAGTCGATACTCGCAACCCCACCTTCTTTGGCGTTGCCCTGGCGCCCTGGCTGGTAGTCGATGGCGGCATCGACGACGATATATTCTTACCGGTTGCTTGCCCTGGCGCCCGCACCCCCTGTGGCATTCGGGCACACGATGGCCACGCCGACCACCGCGTGCCCGAATATTGCCAGGGTGGCGGGCACCGGGGCTGGAAATTGGTTTGGGCATCGCGCCCTCGACGCCATCGCCGCGTGCAAATCCGGGCGATCTAGCAACGCCGAAGAAGGTGGAGTTATCAACTTTCAACTCGGTTGAAGCAATTGAGGGCATTTTGAACTCTGTAGTACTGGTACATTGTTGTTTTTGGCGTCGAGGCAAGGCTGTTACTGCTCACGTGATCTCCAACTGCAGCGACGCGAACCATTGATGCACGACGCACGGAGTGAACTGGTGTGTTGGGTTGATTTGAGACCGCGAGAGATACCTTCACTATGATTTATCCGGCAATCCCAGCACTGGCACCCCTGAGAAGACCACCTTATGATGTATCTGCAGCCGATTTCCTCTTTATACGTAGTTTTTCAAGCTCAGCATGCAAGAAGAAACGGCTCGTACACGAAGTCCATTGGCACAAACGCGCGAACTTTGTCGCACTTGCCTTGATTCACCTCGCAAGTAAAAATAGTGTTCAGGCTCGCAAAACCTGCCGCGGGCTAAACTTAGCATCTTGTTTCGTCCTTTTCTTCTCGTGTTCCGCCCACGATCACCAGGGCAACCAGCAGATGGCAGCGACCGGAGGAGCACATCAGTCAGCGGCGATGCCCCCTACACCGCCCTCCCGAGCTGTAACGAAACAACCACCGGTACGATGTCGCGCGTGTAATAGCTCGACGCAGATTGTGTGTTTTCAGTGGCCGGTGATGGTGTCATGTGCCGTTCTTTTGCCCGCTTCTAGGGTCGGTATATTCAACGCAACCTTCCCAGACATGGCCCGTGTAGTATGGATTTAATCCTTCTCTCGGCCCTTATTTTGGGCATGACTTCTACTTTTTTGTTGTCTTGAACTATGAACAATTTGACACACCATGTTGTTAGTTGATACGAGGCATGCGTAAAAGCGTGTTTCCCCTGCCATGGGCTAAGTTGTTCACCCAAGATGCCGATCCTAGTTCGGGAAGTCGCCAAAGTTTGGTCCGTGATTGTACGCATGCGTACAAGTTGTCAAGGCCGCCTGTTTGTACCTTGCACGGGGAGATTTATTTATTTTTCTAATGCAACACATTTTTGGTGTACGCGCATATGGCTGCCTGCCGACAGACAGTGGCACACCGCAGATTTGAAGACTTGTGTGTCGTAGTTCACCGCGGCGATCGTGGCCCTAATTATGTTCCCTTTCCCCCACCAGACGTCTGAACGATCGCTCCTCGAAACACAATGGCTACATACCCCCCATGCACCCGAACCCCTGGGTGTATTTATGTATCCGGATGTACCCGGCGAGGACTCCCATCGTCGACTCCCCCAGCGCTTGTGCGGCCCTAACAAGTACGTAAGCATTTATTTTCGTTTTTATCCGGCAATCCCAGCACTGACACCCCCGGCAAGACCACCTCATGATGTATCTGCAGCCGATGTCCTCTTTATACGTAGTTTTTCAAGCTCAGCATGCAAGAAGAAACGGCTCGTATACGAAGTCTATTGGCACAAACAAGCGGCCTTGTCGCACTTGGCCTTGATTCACCCGCAAGTAAAAGTAGTGATCAGGCTTCCAAAACCTGCCGCGGGCTAAACTTAGCATATTGTTTCGTCCTTTTCTCCTCGTGTTCCGCCCACGATCACCATGGCAACCAGCAGATCGCAGCGACCGGAGGGGCGCGTCAGTCAGCGGCGATGCCCCCTACACCGCCCTCCCGAGCTGTAACGAAACAGCCACCGGTACGACGTCGCGCGTGTAATAGCTCGGCGCATATTGCGCGTTTTCAGTGGCCGAGGGTTGTGTCATATGCCGTTCTTTTGCCCGCTTCTTTCAGGTCGGTATTGTCAACGCAACCTTCCCAGACATGGTCCGCGTAGGATGGATGGAATCCTTCGGTCGGCCCTTATTACGGGCATAACTTCCGTTTTGTTTTTGTTTCCTTGGACTGTAAACAATTTAACACACCATGTTGTTAGTTTATACCATGCATGCGTAAAAGCGTGTTTCCCCTGCCATGGACCAAAACAAATCCACCCAAGATGCCGATCTTAGTTCGGGAAGTCGCCAAAGTTTGATCCGTGATTGTACGCATGCGTACACGTTGCCAAGGCCGTCTGTTTGTACCTTACACGGAGAGATTGATTTATTTTTCTAATGCAACACATTTTTGGTATACGCGCATATGGCTGCCTGCCGACAGACAGTGGCACACCGCAGATTTGAAGACTTGTGTGTCGTAGTTCACCGCGGCGATCGTGGCCCCAGTTCCCTTCCCTTTCCCCCACCAGACGTCTGAACGATCGCTCCTCGAAACAAAATGGCTACATACCCCCCATGCACCCGAACCCCTGGGTGTATTTATGTATCCGGATGTACCCGGCGAGGACTCCCATCGTCGACTCCCCCAGCGCTTGTGCGGCCCTAACAAGTACGTAAGCATTTATTTTCGTATTTATCCGGCAATCCCAGCACTGACACCCCCGGCAAGACCACCTCATGATGTATCTGCAGCCGATGTCCTCTTTATACGTAGTTTTTCAAGCTCAGCATGCAAGAAGAAACGGCTCGTATACGAAGTCCATTGGCACAAACACGCGGCCTTGTCGCACTTGGCCTTGATTCAGCCGCAAGTAAAAGTCGTGTTCAGGCTTGCAAAACCTGCCGCGGGCTAAGCTTAGCATCTGGTTTCGTCCTTTGTTTGCTCGTGTTCCGCCCACGATCACCAGGGCAACCAGCAGATGGCAGCGACCGGAGGAGCGCGTCAGTCAGCGGCGATGCCCCCTACACCGTCCTCCCGAGCTGTAACGAAACAACCGCCGGTACGATGTCGCGCGTGTTATAGCTCGAGGCAGATTGCGTGTTTTCAGTGGCCGGTGGTGGTGTCATGTGCCGTTGTTTTGCCCGCTTCTTTAAGGTCGGTAAATTCAACGCAACCTTCCCAGACATGATCCGCGTAGTATGGATGTAATCCTTCCCTCAGCCCTTAATTCGGGCATAACTTCTACTTTTTTGTTTTCTTGGACTATGAAGAATAACTCACCATGTTGTTCGTTGATATCAGGTATGCGTAAAAGCGTGTTTCCCCTGCCATGGACCAAGTTTCTCACTCAAGATGCCGATCCTTTTTCGGGAACTCGATAAAGTTTGATCCGTGATTGTACGCATGCGTACACGTTGTCAAGGCCGTCTGTTTGCACCTTACATGGGGGAAATTGTTTTAGTTTCTAACGCAACACATTTTCGGTGTACGCGCATATGGCTGCTTGCCGACAGACAGTGGCACACCGCAGATTTGAAGACTTGTGTGTCGTAGTTCACCGCGGCGATCGTGGCCCCGGTTCCCTTCCCTTTCCCCCACTAGACGTCTGAACGATCGCTCCTCGAAACAAAATGGCTACATACCCCCCATGCACCCGAACCCCTTGATGTATTTATGTATCCGGATGTACCCGGCGAGAACTCCCATCGTCGACTCCCCCAGCGCTTGTAATATGTTTTTGTATGAAGAGGTATGTTTCGCTTGCCACGGTCCCAACTATGCGCGCTGGCGCGCTCGACTCAACACCTTGTTTCGTATTTTTCTTCTCTTGCTCCGCCCACACACCACCAGGGTAAAGCGGCCGGAGGGGCGAATGCACCAGCGGCGGTACCCGAAGCGGGATGTGAACAGACACCGGTAAGACGTCGCGCGTATTGTAGCCCGAGACATATTTCGTGTTTTCAGCGGCCGGTAGTGGTGTCACGTGCCTTTTCCCCCCCCGCTTCTGAGGTTTGGAGCGTCAGCGGAACCTTGCCAGACGTGCTCCCCGTAGCATGTGCTCAATATTTCCTTCGCCCTTTTGTTTGATATTGATTTTATAGTTGCCTGGGCTGGGAACATAATCACAACTCCTTGAAAATTTTGTGTGAATAGGAATAGGCGTGTTTGCCCTGCCCCTGCCACTATTCTGTCACATGTTGCCGCGCAAGATGTCGGTCATGTTTTCGGGAAATCACCGATGCTTGACACGTGATTGTACGCATGTGCACACGTTGCCAAGTCAGTCTTACCGCACATGGATCTTGCGAGCGCGTGCATCACCCTTATTCGCCGTCGTGCCCACCAACCGAGTTTGAAGTAGATACTCGTAACCCCACCTTCTTTGGCGTTGCCTTGGTGCCCTGGCTGGTAGTCGATGGTGGCATCGACGACGATATATTCTTACCGGTTGCTTGCCCTGGCGCCCGCAGCCCCTGTGGTATTCGGGCACACGATGGCCACGCCGACCGCCACGTGCCCGAATATTGCAAGGGCGGCGGACACCGGGGCTGGAAATTGGTTTGAGCATCGCGCTCTCGACGCCATCTCCGCGTGCAAACCCGGGCGCCATAGTAACGCCGAAGAAGATGGAGTTATCAACTTCCAACTCGGTTGATGTAGTTGAGGGAATTTTGTATGTAGTTCTGGTACATCATTGTTTTTGGCGTCGAGGCAAGGCTGCTACTGCTCTCGTAATCTCCAACTGCAGCGACGCGAATCCTTGGTACACGACGCACGGAGTGAACTGGTGTGTTGGGTTGATTTGAGACCGCGAGAGATACCTTCACTATGATTTATCCGGCAATCCCAGCACTGGCACCCCTGAGAAGACCACCTCATGATGTATCTGCAGCCGATGTCCTCTTTATACGTAGTTTTTCAAGCTCAGCATGCAAGAAGAAACAGCTCGTACACGAAGTCCATTGGCACAAACGCGCGACCTTTGTCGCACTTGCCTTGATTCACCCCGCAAGTAAAAATAGTGTTCAGGCTCGCAAAACCTGCCGCGGGCTAAACTTAGCATCTTGTTTCGTCCTTTGTTTGCTCGTGTTCCGCCCACGATCACCAGGGCAACCAGCAGATGGCAGCGACCGGAGGGGCGCGTCAGTCAGCGGCGATGCCCCCTACACCGCCCTCCCGAGCTGTAACGAAACAACCACCGGTACGATGTCGCGCGTGTTATAGCTCGGCGCAGATTGCGTGTTTTCAGTGGCCGATAGTGGTGTCATGTGCCGTTCTTTCGCCCGCTTTTACGATCGTTATTGTCAGCGCAACCCTGCCAGATATGGTCCACGTGGTATGGATGCAGCCCTTCACTCACCCCGTATTTCGGGCATAATTTCTGTTTTTTTGTTGACTTGGACTATGAACAACTTGACACACCATGTTGTTCGTTGATACCAGGTATGCGGAAAAGCGTGTTTTCCCTGCCATGGACCAAAGTATCCACCCAAGATGCCGATCCTATTTCGGGAAGTCGCCAAAGTTTTATCCGTGATTGCACGCATGCGTACACGTTGTCAAGGCCGCCTGTTTGTACCTTACACGGGGAGGTTTATTTGTTTTTCTAACGCAACACATTTTTGGTGTACGCGCATATGGCTACCTGCCGACAGACATTGGCACACCGCAGATTTGAAGACTTGTGTGTCGTTCACCGCGCCCATCGTGGCCCCGGTTCCCTTCCCTTTCCCCCACCAGACGTCTGAGCGATCGCTCCTCGAAACCAAATGGCTACACACCCCCCATGCACCCGAACCCCTGGGTGTATTTATGTATCCGGATGTACCCGGCGAGGACTCCCATCGTCGACTCCCCCAGCGCTTGTGCGGCTCTAGCAAGTACGTAAGCATTTATTTTCGTATTTATCCGGCAATCCCAGCACTGACACCCCCGGGGAGACCATCTCATGATGTATCTGTAGCCGATGTCCTCTTTATACGTAGTTTTTCGAGCTCAGCATGCAGGAAGATACGGCTCGTACACGAAGTCTATTGGCACAAACAAGTGGCCTTGTCGCACTTGCCTTAATTCACCCGCAAGTAAAAGTAGTGTTCAGGCTTGCAAAACCTGCCGCGGGCTAAACTTAGCATCTTTTTTCGTCCTTTGTTTGCTCGTGTTCCGCCCACGATCACCAGGGCAACCAGCAGATGGCAGCGACTGGAGGGGCGCGTCAGTCAGCGGGGATGCCCCCTACACCGCCCTCCCGAGCTGTAACGAAACAACCACCGGTACGATGTCGCGCGTGTAATAGCTCGGCGCAGATTGTGTGTTTTCAGTGGCCGGTTATGGTGTCATGTGCCGTTCTTTTGCCCGCTTCTAAGGTCGGTATATTCAACGCAACCTTCCCAAACATGGCCCGTGTAGTAAGGATTTTATCCTTCTTTCGGCCCTTATTTTGGGCATAACTTCTACTTTTTTGTTTTCTTGGGCTATGAACAATAACACACCATGCTGTTAGTTTATACAATGTACGCGTAAAAGCGTGTTTCCCCTGCCATGGACTAAGTTATTAACGCAAGATGCCGATCCTATTTCGGGAAGTCGCCAAAGTTTGATCCGTGATTGTACGCATGCGTACACGTCGTCAAGGCCGTCTGTTTGTACTCGTACCTTACACGGGGAGATTTATTTATTTTTCTAATGCAACACATTTTTGGTGTACGCGCATATGGCTGCCTGCCGACAGACATTGGTCCACCGCAGATTTGAAGACTTGTGTGTCGTAGTTCACCGCGGCGATCGTGGCCCCGGTTCCCTTCCCTTTCCCCCACCAGACGTCTGAACGATCGCTCCTCGAAACAAAATGGCTACACACCCCCCATGCACCCGGACCCCTGGGTGTATTTGTGTATTCGGATGTACCCGGCGAGAACTCCCACCGTTGACTCCCCCAGCGCTTGTGCGGCCCTAACAAGTACGTAAGTATTTACTTTCATAGAAATGCTGACTGGGGGGCCGACAGGTTGGCGAGATAACGGCACAATGGTTGTCCAAAATGTCGATACAGCGGCGGTTGCCTCTCTAATATTACCGCGTCTTTCAGCAAATCAGTGACGTGTCACTACCTCAGCGGAGACATCGTCACCGACCCGCCGACGGCCCTCACCGCCACCGCAACCCTCGACAGCGAAGCTAGTAGCGGTGTCGTCATCATTGCCCCGACAGCCCTCATCGCCACAGCCACCTGTGCCCGCTGCGGCCAAGGCAGCTGTAACAATGCACACCACAACCGCCCAGGACTCTGCAACAGTTCAGACTTCGGAAGATCCGGTGACGTCGACACACGTCGAAGGAGGGAGGAAAGTCTGGGCCTCTGGCGCAGGGAGCTCCGCCCGATACGACGCTGAAGCCGACGCGAAAGTCGAAGCGCGATGCCAAGCACCAAGTGCACAAAGCGACACGGCAACGACTGGGAAAGCAGACGGCAATTGCGCCGCCTGCTTTGCCTTTGCCGTCTGCTTTCCCAGTCTTCCCAGTTTCGATGTGTGCGCGTGGCGCTTGGCATCGCGCTTTGACTTTCGAGTCGGCTTCGTCATCGTATCGGGCGGAGCTCCCTGCGCGGGAGACCCGAACTTTCCTCCCTCCTTTGACGTGTCTCACGGCACCGCATCTTCGAAGTCTGAACTGTTGCAGAGTCCTGGGCGGTTGTGCTGTGCATTGTTACAGGTGCCTTGGCCGCAGCAGAGACAGGTGGCTGTGGCGATGAGGGTCGTCGGGGCGGTGATGACGACACCGCTACTACCTTCGCTGTGGAGGGTAGCGGTGGCGGTGAGGGCCGTCGGCGGGTCGGTGGCGATGTCTCCATTGAGATAGGGGCCGCACAAGCTCTGGGGAGGTCGACGATGGGAGTTCTCGCCGGGTACACCTTAATACATGACGGGTTTCATGCTAAATTCGTTTGTAGAATTCAGAGCTGAGAAAGGAAGTGCGGCTTTAGTCTAGTCGAGCGGTATGGACTCGGCAGAAGAAGGCGGAAGCCCGTATTGTACCTCGAAGTGTGTGTGCAATTCGCATGGGGGTACAAACTAAACTTGTCAAAACGATCACCTTGGACGAAGGTGATGTAGCGGAGCTTCTCCATCCCTCCTTCCTCGCAATGGGGCGGGCTCAATAGCGCCTTGTGTCCATCTTGGCTGGTATCGTAACTTCATGACACGTCGAACCTTAAATACTACATAGATACAGATCTCATCCAACACACCAAGCCATCCACGTGTACATAGGCGCGATTGTCCGTGGTTGCGTCGAGGGCGATTGGCGTCCTCTCTGATGCTGTTGGTGTGTACGTACGCAACCACACTACTCGTAGGTGTGAACGCCGTACTGAGTGAAGTGTTGATGTGTTGATATAATATTTCGTGAAATCCACGCGGAGCCAACACAACGACGGCAGCTACGGGTACGCGCCTATCTATGTCATGTATTAATAGTAGTCCAAGTCCGCAGGCCTGACATGTGCTACCCCAATACTCCTCTCCCGCCCGGCAGGGATGAGGTGTCATCGCAACCTTGCTCGATATGGTCCACTTACTAAGCGCTCTACCCTTCCCTCGTCTCGCAGTGTGGGCTGTACTACTGTTTTTTGTTTGCTTGGGCTGCGAACAAAACCGCACCTCCTTCTAGACATGTGTACACATCATAGGAATAAACGCGTCCCCCCCCGCCAAGCTTCAGAATATGCGCGCTGGCATAGATAGGCTCTTCTGAACATCTTGTTTCGTTTTTTTTTTGCGTGTGCTTCATCCTTAAATCACCAGGCTGCAGCGGCCGCAGTGGCGCATCAGTCGGCGGCGGCGGTGCCTCCCGTTGTCGGCAACAAGCAATCGGTGCGATGTCGCGCGTATAATAACACGAGTCAGATTTCGTGTTTTCGGTGGCCGGTGGTAGTGTCTTGTCTCTTTCGTTGCCCGATTATAAAGCTTCCATTTCAAGCGTGTATATAGCGTAACCTTGTAATATATGGTCCGTGTGGTATACTCGCAGTCTTGCCCTAGCCCCATTTTTTATTTGAGCTGTGCTTCGGTATTTATTGTTACTTGGAGGTTGTGAACAACAACACACCTCCTTGTTTACAATTGTGTGTATGGATAAGCTTATTTTCCCCACCACGGTTCAAATTGGTCGCTCAAGAGTCCGGTCATATTTCGCGGGAGTATGCCATGCCTTGATCCAAGAACCTACGCTATATGTACGCACGCGTCCGTTTGTTTGCAAGTAGCTTTGCGAGCACTTGAATCGTACGCGTACTCCTGCTCTGTTGTGATACTGTATGGCCTCGGGAAGGGTCAGGGATTTATTGTCCTGCACGTGCATGCGTACGGCGTGGCCACCGCTTTTGCCCGAATCTTGCAGGCACTGCGGGCACCACCAGGGCAAGCAACCGATAAGGGTATCGCGTCGTCGATGCCACCCTCGACTACGGGCCAGGGTTCTAGGGCAACACTTGAGAAGGTGGGGTTGTCGACTTCAAACTCCATTAGCACTGTCGGGGATGGTGCAGGGAGCAGAAGCGCGATATTGTGTGCATTCCCATTGTGTCCTAGCCCGATGAAGAGCCAAAGAGGACGGTATAGTCCAGTCCAGCCAAGAGGTCAAGGGGGGGGTCAATGTAAAGAGGAAAGGGCCGTGCACTTGGCTTGCCGTTGCGGAACGCCTACAGTTTGTTATGTTAAGTCTACTTTTATGTTTTGCAAAGAGTATTTTAACAGTACATCAAGCCGTCCCACGTCTAGATTGGTGTCTGCCATGTGCTGTGTTGCCGTGTGTGTGGCACTAGACCCCGAGGAAGTCTAAGGGTGTCAAAGCAGATGACCTTTTGTGCTTCGAGGTTGGCCAGCAAAACCAGAAGCAAGAAGCTGGGCTGCGCTCTTTCGGACGCCGTGACCAAGGACACTCGGTGAGCCACGAGGGCGCCTTTGAGCTCGCATCTCTCGCACACTCGCCCGTGGTCTGTCCTCGCCGTGTGTGGGCTCCCCGAAATCACACGCTTGAGATAATATCGTACTTCGTACCATCTTACCGCAGCTGCGCGGACAGCCGAAAACGAAAAGGCATGACGCTGCGCGAGTGTGCCAGCTTTTGCGAACGTTTGTATCTAGAATTCTACGATATGGTGCCGTGGCCTTAGGTGAAGTGTCATTATCTCGCCCGCGTATACATACATATAGATGTATATATAATGATCTGGGACCGCTCACGTCCTTCCAGACCTCCTCGAGTTCGACTTCGCTTCAGACCGGATTCCAATTGGAATCCCTTTTAGAGCCCTCGCGATCGCTTTCTCGCTCGCTCTTCTCGAGGGTCGCGTCCCTCAGCCTCCGCCCCTCATATCCCCCAGCGTGCACTCTCGGGTCGCGTGCCGCCGCCGCCGAGCGCGGCGACCTTCAATCCGTGGGCTCTTACGAGACGACGGGACATCGGGACTTTTTCTTCGAGGCAGAAAGGTTCTGTGCGGGACGTCGAGGTTGTTTCTCTGAGGCAGCAAGATTATTTCGTGGTTGTTTCTTGGAGATCTGAGATATAGCGAGGTTCTACTTGCGGTCTTTTTCTGTGGATCTGTTTGGTTCCAGGATCTCGTTTGTTTAGTCGCCGGGAGCTTCGATATACATACATACGTCGTAGCTTTCTTTTCTTTGATGGCTCGGTCACGCGAAAGCGACCACGTTCTCCCGACTCCCGACTACCTCCTCCCTGGGCAGGTCGTATTTAACCCTTCCATTTCCTCCGCCTTACCTCGTGGGAATACGAATGAGGACACAGGTACAATACGATAACAAACATTTCGGCTGAATAATAATGCCGGGGGTCTTTTAGTTTCCGCGGGTTATTAGCTAGCTTCCTTTCGCGGTGCAATAATTACTGCTGCTTGCTGTACTCTGTGTACAACAGCAGCAGCACAGTAGTATTGATAGTACCTGGTCGTATAGTACTGCTGTAGTACTGCTGTATTGCTGTACTGCTGTAGTACTGCTGTACTGCAGTAGTGCTGTAGGAAAGCCTGGCAGTCTGCTTAGAAGACACGAGACTGAGAGGAATTGAGATGTAGATACCAGGTACATACATACATACACAGATACAAAGCACAGCAAGCAGTCGTGAGGGTATTATCTGCTGAGCACAAAAAAAAAATCGAAAAAAAAAAATCGGTTCATTCTAATTTTCACGGGTGAATTTTACTGTTGTAACATTGCGTCGTAGGTTAAATCGTATATAGTTTGGGATCAATGAGGCCTCCTGCTGCGATCAGCCGGAGACGCTCACCCAGGGTTACTACTCCCGCGTTGATTGTCTAGCAATCAACGCGGCACCTCGTCGCAGAGAGTAGGTACCCCGGTAAAATAAACACTAACAAAACTGATGTCGTTGTCAACGGTACAACCTCGCTACCAACGATGGGCGGGCGGGATGGTCTGTTTTTGTCCTAGCCTCTTTCTACTTTGTCGTGCTGTTGGAGAGCTGCGATATCGCTCACCGAGTGATACTCAATCACTGTCTCCCAGTACAACAAGGAGGCTTCTCTGAAAAGGGGATCTGCCCTGCGGGCTTCGCCTCTTTTCTGTGTCAGATTACTGTTGTAACATTGCGTCGTAGGTTAAATCGTATATAGTTTGGGATCAATGAGGCCTCTCTGCTGCGGCATGAGATCACACCCATACTTGTTGACCTTTCTCGTATCTCAATGACGTCGCTCGTTTGACTCTTATCCCTTCTGCGGGTTATTTATCTTCCTTATTGTCCCCAAACTTCTAGCCTAGCTGCATATGGGTTCTGCTACCGTTGGTTGTCCCGTGGGAAAGTCGTGTACGAGTTTTCGAACCCCTCCGACAGTGATATGGCGCTTAGGTATGCCATTGGATTCCGACAGTGATACTCAATTACTGTCTCCCAGTACAACAAGGAGGCTTTTCTGAAAAGGGGATCTGCCCTGCGGGCTTCGCCTCTTTTCTGTGTCAGATTACGGCTGTACCAGCTATTATACGTACGAGTACTCAGACTGAGACTGAGACTGATAAACGAAGTTGTTGCGAACTGAGCATCAACACTTTTCAGCATTTATTTCCTTCTTCCTGCAACACTTGGCACTGCCTTGATTCTGTACGTACGTATATACGAAGTATGTGTCAGATATCGAAACACAAGCGAGCGCCATCACATTGTCGTAAATCTTACCTTTATTATCCTGAGAACTGAGACTATTCAGAGAACACAAAAACGAGCCCGAGAGAAAGACGACTGGTGCATTTCTGAGGCTGAGACTGAGAAATGAGGTTGCGAACTGAATTTCTAGCATTTTTGTAAACCTCACAGCTGAGTCACCTGACATATTATCCTGAGAACTGAGACTATCCAGAGGACACCAAACACGAGCCCGAGAGAATGGCGACTGTGGTGATGATGCATTCCTGAGACAGAGACTGAGAAATGAGGTTGGGAACTGAGAATTTCAACACTTTTAGCATTTTTCTCGTCTTCCTGCAACACTTGGCACTGCCTTGATACGTGTATAAAAATATGTATATATGTGTCAGATATCGACACACGAGCGAGCGCCATCACATTGCCGTACGTAATGAGGATGGTACCAAACAGGTTATGTATATTTTCCTATCCGAAGCATGGGTGCCGGCGAATGCCGGCACCTGCGGAGCCCTTGTACTCCATATATATATAATTTATACCAGGTATATATATATATGGCGTTGCCACCGCATACCCAAATCTTGCAGGGGTGGCGGGCACCGGGGCAAGCCTCTGGTCGGGGTCTCGCGTTGCACGCGCCACCGCCCGTTACGGCTCCTGGCGCCAAGGGAGATGCATGTGAAAAAAGGTGGGGCAGTCGAATTCAAACCCGGTTGACGCTGAACAAGCGCACGACAGAGTGCACTATCCTTGACTGCACCAACCGGGTTTGAAGTCGACTGCCTCACCTTCGTTTCACATGCATTTAGCTTGGCGCCTGGAGCCGTAGCAGGCAGTTGAGCGTACGACGCGAGACCCCGACCAGATGCTTGCCCCGGTGCCCGCCACCCCTGCAAGATTTGGGTATACGGTGGCAACGCCATATATATATGTATATATATATATATCTGGTATAAATGATACGAAGTATATATTTAATAGGTTTTAGTATAGAAACGGAAAGCTGTGCCAAGCGATTTTACCGGCATTATAGCGGGCAACCGGCGCTATAGAGGGACCAGTACTACTGCTGTATTTTCTATGAATGTCGGACTGGAAGAATAGTGTACGATACCTTATCGGGGAGGGGGGGGGGGGCAATCCTTACTACTGCTGTAATAAGAGTTCCTACATACTGGACCACATATCATATGCATGAAATTTAGGTACTAATAATATATTATTGCATTTGCCATCTGAAAATCCATGAAATTTAGATAACTATTACTAGTATTCAATTTGTCGTCTGACAATCACTGCTTGTGCAGCTCTTATTTCAATCATACCACTGACATGTTATATGATATGCGTATTGTTCTATAACCCCCTTTCGCAAAATTAATGAGCTATTTCATACAGCAAATATCTGCATGTATATATATACGAAGTATATGTATGCATACGCGGGCGAGATAATGACACTTCACCTAAGGCCACGGCACGATGGTGTACGTAGGAGTCTAGGTACAAATGTTCGCAAAAGCTATTGACAAGTTACTGAGGGGGCCAGGCACTGTCGTGCAACGACATGTCTGTTCGTTTTCGGCTGTACGCGCAGCTGCGGTAAGGTGATACGATATTGTCTCAAACGTGTGCTTTCGGGGAGCGCACACACGGCAAGCACAGACCATGGGAGAGTGTGCGGGAGATGCGAGCTCAAAGGCGCCCTCGTGGCTCACCGAGTGTCCTTGGTCACGGCGCCCGAAAGAGCCCAGCCCAGCTTCTTTCTTCTGGCTCTGCCGGCCAACCTTGAAGCACAAAAGGTCATCTGCTTTGACGCCCTTGGACCTCCTCGGGGTCTAGTGCCACACACACGGCAACACAACATATAGAGGGCATCAAGTTAGGCGTGTGACGGCTTTATGTGCTGTTAAAATACTCTTTACCAGGCAAGGTGTAGTACTTACTATTTAATAGTACGTGGTGTCCGAGTCAAGCGACGCAAGCTCTTGGTGCCTGACGCTCGGAGTGCGGCGGTGTATTATTTTAGATTGAGGACTAGTGCTACGGTGGGAGGTGGGGGGGGGCGTACTCATTTGTTGCTTGCCTTAGTCATTTGACCATTGACCACGCATCCCTTTCGAGACGGAGCACCGCTCAAGGCGGGGGGGGGGCATACTCGTTTGTTGCTTGCCTTAGTCATTTGACCATTGACCACGCATCCCTTTCGAGACGGAGCACAGTGCCACGGTAGGGAGGGGGGTACCCCCGTTTTCACTACGACGTTCACGCCACCCGGGTGAGTGACTCTGTACCTCACTCAAAACTGGACGAAAACACTCCCATGGCGGTGCATATCGTGATTACCAAAAGCTTGAAAGACTCTCAAGACTGCCCAGAAATGTGGTGGTCACTGGACAGAGGGGCTCTCATCGTCTGATAGTATTAGACTCAGAAGCGGCCCCGACCAGTGTGAGAGTGTGCGGGAAGTTTTCTCCATTCGTTTTTATCCGGCCATCCCAGCACGAGCACCCTCGGGGGGACCACTTAATTAATATCTATAACCGATGCCCTCTTTCTACATAGTTTTCGAGCGCAGCATACAAGAAGAAACGGCTCGTATACGAAGCCTATCGGCACAGCAAACACGCGACCTTGTCGCACTTGCCTTGATTCGCGCGCTAGTCAAAGTGGTGTTCAGGCTGGCAAAACACGCGGCTAAACTGATCATCCTGTTTCGATTTTGTTTATTCCTCGTGTTCCGCCCATAATCACTTGTAGAACCACCAGGTGGCAGCGGCCGGAGAGGCGCGTCGGTCGGCGGCGACGGCGCCCCCTACACCGCCATCCAACGCTGCACGGGAGAACACATCGGTACGACGTCGCGCGTGACACGAGGCAGATTGCGTGTTTTCAGTGGCCGGTGGTGGTGTCATGTGCCTTTCTTTGCTCCCTTCTGAGATCTGTATCGTTAGCGCAACCTTGCCAGATAATTCCCTCGTAGTATTAGTATATATGTGCGTAATCCTTCTCGCACCCCTTCTGTTGAGACATACATCTGTTTTTTTTAGCATACGCAGTTAGACTGTGAACAAAAATCACACCGCAGTGTTTATTTTGTACCAGGTATGAGATGAGTATGCGTGTTTTCTTTACCACGGTAAAGAGTATTTTAACTGTACATCAAGCCGTCCCACGCCTAAATGTATGCCCTCTATGTGCTGTGTTGCCGTGTGTGTGGCCCTAGACACCGAGGAAGTCTAAGGGCATCAAGGCAGATGACATTTTGTGCTTCAAGGTTGGCCACCAAAACCAGAAGCAAGAAGCTGGGCTGGGCTCTTTCGGGCGCCATGACCAAGGACACTCGGTGAGTCATGAGGGCGCCTTTGAGCTCGCATCTCCCGCACACTCCCCCATGGCCTGTTCTTGCCGTGTGTGCGCTCCCCGAAAGCACACGCTTGGGAGACAATATCGTACCATCTTACCGCAGCTGCGCACAGCCGAAAACGAACAGGCATGTCGTTGCGCGGCTATGCCTGGCCCCCTCAGTAATTTGCCAGTAGCTTTTGCGAACGTTTATATCTAGACTCCTACGCTATCGTGCCGTGGCCTTAGGTAGAGTGTCATTATCTCGCCCGCGTATGCATACACATAGTTCGTATATATATAAATATATACCTGGTATAATTTATACCAGGTATATATACATGGCGTTGCCACGGCATACCCATATATTGCAGGGGGGGCGGGCACCGGGGCAAGCGTCTGGTCGGGGTCTCGTGCCGTACGCGCCACCGCCTGCTACGGCCCCGGGCGCCAAGCTACGTACTGTAGATGCATGTGAAACCAAGGTGGGGCAGTCGACTTCAAACCCGGTTGGTGCAGCCAAGGATAGTGCACTCTGTCGTACGCTTGTTTAGCGTCAAGGCAAGATGTAGTATTTACTAGTACGTGGTTTCCGAGTCAAGCGACCGGAGCTTTTGTTGCCTGATGCTCGTAGTGCGGTGGTGTATTGCTTTTTATTGAGAGTGTGCAGGAAGTTTTCTTCGTTCGTCTTTATCCGGCCATCCATCCCACCACGACTACCCTCGGGAAGACCACCTCATGAATATCTATAGCCCGTGCCCTCTGTATACATAGTTTTCGAGCGCAGCATGCAAGAAGAACCGGCTCGTATACGACGTCTATCGGCGCAACAAACACGCGACCTTGTCGCACTTGCCTTGATTCACCCGCAAGTCAAAGTAGTAGTGTTCAGACCGGGAAAACATACCACGGGCTAAACTGATAATCCTGTTTCGATTTTGTTTTTTTCTCGTGTTCCGCCCACAATGACTTGTAGAACCACCAGATGGCAGCGGCCGGAGAGGCGCGTCGGTCGGCGACGACGGCGCCCCTTACACCGCCATCCAACGCTGCACGGAAGAACACATCGGTACGACGTCGCGCGTGACAAGTGGCAGATTGCGTGTTTTCAGGGGCCAGTGGTGGTGTCATGTGCCTTTCTTTGCCCTCTTCTTAGATCTGTATCGTTAGCGCAACCTTGCTAGATATTTCCCGCGTAGTATGTATGCGCATAATCCTTCCCGCACCCCTTATGTTGGGACGTACACCTGTTTTTTGTTTTGCTTAGGTGGGCTGTGAACCAAACCACACCGCGTTGTTTATTTTGTATGAGGTATGAGATGAGTATGCGTGTTTCCCTTAATAACGGTCAAAATCGTGCACGCTGGCAAAGTCGACTGAGCATCTTGTTTGGTATTTTTCTTGTTCTTGTTCCTCCCTCCCACGAACCATCAGGTTGGAGCGGCTCAAGGAGCGCGACCGACGGCGGCGGTACCCAAAGTTGGTGGCAACCAGCTACCGGTACGATGTCGCGCGTTGCCCGAGGCAAATTGTGTGTTTCGGTGGCCGGTGGTGATGCCATGTGCCTTTCTTTGCCCACTTTTGAAGTCAACCTTGACAGATACGGCCTGCGGCCTGCGTACAATGGCGGTATTGTCAGCCCAACCTTGTCAGATAGTGTCCTTGTAGTGTGCGTGCGCGCGCAATCCTCCCCTCGTCCCTTATTTATGGGATGTACTCCTGTTTTTTTGTTTTGTTTAGTTGGGGTGTGAACAAACAATGCACCACGTTGTGTGTGGTTTGTACCTGGTACGAAAAGCGTGCTTTCCCTCAGCCGCGATCAAAATCATGCCCGGAACATACCAATCCTGTTTCGCGATGCCGCCAAAGCTTGATCAATGATAAGTTCGCTATGTACGTACACGTTGCCAAGGTCGTTGGTTTGCATCTTCTAGGAGCTTTGCATGTTTCCAGTGTGGCCAAAGCTTCGATGTACACGCGATACATGATCGCCTGTCAACATAACTGGAGATTGTTTACTCCGCCTCGGCGATCGTGGCTCCGGCTCCCTCCCCTTGCTCCCATCAGAAATCCGATCGATCGCTCCTGAACGTGGCCACACTGTGGAAGTCCACCAAGCCGGCCATCTGCGACCTGGGAAGGTGGTATGACGGAACCCGTTTAGAGATCGACAATGATGGCAACTGTTTTGCTTTGTCGTGGATGACAACGGCCTTGATAGGGGCCGCGCAGAGCCGCAGGGACACGATGTGCTTCGTAAAAAGCATGAAAAGCTTGACGGGCGCATTCGAGGGAGGAGAGTTCGGGGACGTTGACAACACCTCCATGGTGAGTTCGAGCGGCACTCGCCTTCCGTTTTTTGCGGCACACGTGATGATCGACACGTGCCTGGTCTGAGACCCCACACAAACCTCGTGCGTGTTGGGCCGGCCGTGCTCTCCGTAGGTGTTGCCCGTACTGGAGTCCTTACCGATGACGAACATAGGTAAAGTGGCAGCGCATCCTGCACGCCTCTAAACTGCTGTGCCTTTCCAGCAGCAAAACAAACGTTAATGCTGACAACAGAAGCTTATTCCGTGCCCACCTTCAGAGCTATGTCGGTGACCTGGTTTCTTACGCCGAGGAGCTGGTGGATGCCTGGGAGCAACGTTCCGCTGCGCACTTGATAACGGAGTTCGGTGTTTCGCTGGCGGTTGGTGTTGTCCGGACTCTTCGCGGGCTGTCGGAGAGCGGGCGCCGTCTTGGGGGTCCGCAGGGCGGCGAGCCTTTATGGCGCAGGCTCAAGTGGGGCATGATCCTCGCTGCTCGCGCGCTCGACGTCCGTGCTGCTCCCGATACGTTCACCGAAGACTTCACGGAAGATGACTTGGTGAGCAAAAGCGCAGGTTCCGGTTGTGTCTTTTGGTTGTTTTGTTGCGGCTGGCATCTGAACGTGCGGGCCGAAGGGTTCGCGAAGTTGCACGATATATGGAAAGACTGAGTCCGAGGTATCATATTTACAAGCTGGACGGACGGCCTTTTTTTCCGAATCCTGTTTTGTTTTGTTTTTGTGGCACTGGAACCGACGGGTTGGTGCACCTGATACGTGCAGGGTTCAGGCAGGCTCCCTGCAGCCCCTCTGTGAATATGTAAAGACAAGCTGAACCCCCATGTTGGGCGAGTGGCGCAGAAGCACGGGCAGAGTGAACCACCGGTCCGGGTTGGTGTTTATTTCCTCGGTAGAATGGCTCTTGTGTCTACCACCTGCCACCTGGTGGTTGTTGGAGCAATCGTCAAATGCGTGCTCCCTAGCTGAAAATCGAGCGGTCCAGCTGAGCATCACTTTTGTTTGTCATCGTCCCATCGTGCCGGTGCAGATGAAGCTGCGCACATTTGGCGAGAGCGTCGAGATCGACGTCAGCGTAATGCGGCCGGGACAAGGGCTCAACTTTGTGGTGGGGATGGTCGTAGAAGGCGTTTCACCCGCTGGAGACCGCCGCACGGAGGTGAAAAACGGCATTGACTCTTTTCGGTAACAAGCGAGAAACCAAGCGCTTGGATCGACAGCTGCATGCTCCCAGGGTGCAGCCTTGCATCATACCAACGGTACCAGGAATCGCCCTTCCCATGTTTAAGCTCGTAGCGATGACAGGCACAAGCAGGTCACTATCGTTCGCCACATCGTCGACAAGGTGTGCCCCGCCTTCCCCACCCCTATCTCTGTTGGACTACGTCCAAACTGCAATGAGCTAAGCTAATGCATATCACCGCCTGCTCCTTCTACTTGCCCTTCGACATTGCCGCCCCTGGCGTACGTTGCAGGATTTTACAAGTTTTTTCAGCACCCTAAACGAAGACCAACCGTGCTTTTCTGAGCTGGCCGTGCTGAAGGCGGGCCTCCCACACTTCGACGTATTTGCGGCGGCCGGCCCCCTTGGGGATGCTCTGGTCACCGCGTTCAACCTTCCCCCAGCCTCAACCGTCGCCACATTGGCTATCATCAATGACCAGATGGGGTCTCAAGTGCAGACGACGACTGCGGAACTCCAGCTCCAGGGGTTCGTTTCGCAAGCAGAGTCTGATCAACAAGCGCAGTTGTGGAAGGTACTTACCTTGCTTACCTTATTATTTGGGGTACTGTAATGTGGCTGTTGGTTATATAGCATAGTCCACTTGCCAACTACGTAAGTCACGTGACTGAGTAGGCCAGTGAACTACGCTGAATAACCAACAAAGAATGTGCAGTGGGTTCGATTCTCACCTTGCTTCATATTTGTAATTTTATCATATCTGTCGCGGGTTATTTTATCAGGGTGCGGGGAATAACCTTCGGCACGTACCGTCTCTAGTTCGTGCGGCGGACAGCGGTAAAGTGACTCCTCAAGTGTGTGTGGCCATGTTCCCTCTCCGAGTATCTCACACCCTGCGTCTACTGCGTACTTGTGTCTCCCCCAACCTGCTTCCGAATGGTTGGCTGCTTGGCCGCCTTCCTGACCTACGTATGCTCGTGCTGAACACAGACGATCCAAGAACAGAACGCTAAACAAGCGGAGGAAGCTCAAAATACGGAGAAGGCCAAGAAGGCGGAGGACGCCCTAAACGCGGCGAACGCCAAGAAGGTGGAGGACGCCAAAACGGCTAGGAGCGCCAAAAATAGACAAAAGGCGAAGAAAAAGACGCGTGCCAAGTCCGGCCGAGGGCGCCAGTGACCCAGATCGGAAGGACGCAGGCAACCGTTTGCGCAGGTGATGGCATCACGCTTTCGAATGCTATGTACAGTTTTTCCTTGACCTGCATTAAACGCTTTCGGCGTTGCAAACCCCCGCACCGACATGGATGGTTTGACGTCCGCTTTACATGAATCGACACACGTATGCCTCTGTAGCCCGGGGCTAAGGGCCATTCTTATCGAGCAACTTTTCCCCAAAATTTCCAATAATTGTTTTCCAAGAAAAAAAAGATAAAGAGGAAAAAGAGGAAACATTTTCCAAAGTTTGGAAATTTTCCAGAGGGCAAAATTTTTGGAAGGCTTAGGCTTCGCATTCCACTTATGTGAAAAAAACAAATGGAACAAATGGAAATATCGAAAATTGCGCGAAAAACATGTTGGAAATTTTGGAAATTCATGGCTCCGATAAGAATGGCCTTAATTTGGGTGCTGTGGTTTGTAGTCATGTACGCGTGCCCGTGGCTTTGTTTCAACACCACCCACCCCACACGATGGCCATGGCCGCTGCCGTTCACTTGGCCTGTGATATACTGTGAGCAGGTTGACCTTCTGGACTGCTGCCATGCGGTACGCACTTTCGAGGTTGCCGTGGGGGCGACAGGCGGTCGAAGGAAGCACGCACCCGCTACCCGGAGCCCTTACGGACCCTGCGCATGCTACAACAACTCGACAGCAGCATTCGAAGAAGGCCGGTAGAAGTACGCCTACGCCCGCGAAAAGCACTACTGTATGCGGAAAGGGAGCGTGCCATCCCGATGGAAGCATTCCAAGGGTGTTCGAACCATGGGTAGTCTATTAGTAGTGGTGATGAACTTCCCACGACGCGGCCGCGCACCTAGCCGCGGCCATTCTAGTCTATGCCTGCATAGTTATTACCAGGTTGTTTTGATATTGATATCAATTTTTATGTTTCAAGGCGCGAGGAGAACCGTTTTGCGTGGGCGCTATACTTGGCTACTGTTTCGAATAGGTACAGTAGTCATTTCTTGGCGTTAACTGTGGGATGGTCTCAACGCAGTTTTCCGCCTTGTGTTGTATGGTAAGGAGTGCATGTATCCGTCGTTGGCCGATGTGAAATGCTTATGTTCCACATGCCATGGCAAGGCTTCGTCCGAAATATGGCGAAGGGCATCGACGATCGATATCGCGATGGAGGAATGGCACCCCAACGTAAGGCAACGTATCGGTAGCGGCAAGCGCCGGCGTTCGCCTTGTCTCGGGGGTTCGGGGGAAGGATGTGGAGAGTAGGTACGTAGAAGGAAGGCATTTTCAGCCAGCCCTCGAACGTTTGAGCATTATTGGGTCCCCGACCGATGTATCGAAGGATGTGACCCATTTTAATAATAATAATAGTGAGTTTATTTGCTTGGAGAGCAGTTCTACAGTAACTGTGTACTACTGCACTCGTCGTACTCTAAGCCGTTTTTTTTTTCTGAGACGTTGGAATGTCCCTTGTTTTTTTTACTTTCGTCCCGCTCTACACATGTGTTTGCGTACTCCAGCGCGATACGTTTGTGCTTGCATGGAGGAGAAGAAAATGCAGAGGCAAACAAGAGAGCTGAGCGCAACGCAAACAGGAGCAGAAATATTTCAATTTAAGTTCGAAAAAATTGAAGAGCACGTCAGCAAAAAACCCGAGAAAAAAAACGACGCCACATTCAAAATGAAAAACAAACCAGTGGGGTGGCATTGTTTTGACGAATCTACGAAAAGTGTATCACTCGCACTCGTATATAATAGGCATGAGGACTGCTGTACATGAAAGCAGACTACCAGCTGCTCCTACCACATTGCAGCTGAGTGAGGTGTTGTTTTGTTTAATTTTCGTCAAACGTAGAATCATGTGCCCGGAGGAATTCTGAAGGTACTCTGTACGTACGAGTAGGGGGGGCACTCTTTTGAATCGAAACATCCTTTTAGCGAAATTTTGGCGTTCAACACACACACACATGAAAGGGGGAAGGTGCAGTTTGGCGCCGACGACTTGTCTCTGCGACAGCTACGTACCCCTGCTCGCGGCCGCACCGTCGAAGCTAACGTCTCGCCGATTCTTGCCATATTTTCGAGAGTCACGCTTGGCCGGTACTGGAACAAAACTGGCCTCAAAAACTGGTTTCAGATCACCGCTTCAGAACTACATGTTTAAAGAATTTACTTCGTCGTCGCAGAAAACCCAAAAGCAAACTCTTAGGAATTCCACAGCTTACTGGGGTCCTCTATAACGGAACGTTCAAATGTGTCCTATGACCCACTACATGTGCCGGGGACCGGAAGTGTTTCGCAGGCTCCTCTGTAACGGAAAGTCAAAATCTGCCCGTTTTGGAAACTTGACAGAAAACGGTATACCGGGGGGTGTCGCGCCAGTTCACGGTATAGGGGAAATCCGTCATAGAAAGCGCCTACCAGGTATATTTTGTCGGCAGCTCAAGGCGCAACAAACCTTTACGGTGCACCGGCTTCTATCTACTCAGGTTGGTATTTACAGTTTTACAGCAGCGCCTTGGCCATTGTGAGCGCCGCCGTTATAGGGTGGATTATGTGGCAGGTATCGTCATCTGGCGCGAAACAAACGGCAGTCTAAAACATTCGTCCAAAACAAAAACGAACTACTGTACTCGCATACCCAATAAAAGCGTGGTCACTCGTTTCTGGAATGTGCACTGCAAACTCATTCGTCAGATTAAATCAAGACGTAAAACAACAGAAAAACGAACACAGCAGTTTTACGCATCGACAGCCAACACCGCCACAACGCTCGGACGGAGCCTTCTGTTCGGGACACGATCACCGGGGTGGGTGGCACTCAAGAGGGAAAGCGTCGTCTCGGGCCTCTCGGGCCGCGCAAGAGCGCCTAAACGCGGCCCTACCGAAATGTTCGTCAGAAAGACGGCTTGAGGTGCCGTCTTGGGCCTCAACGCGCGTCATCAATGCGGTAAAGGGCCTTGCAGCCACGGGCTTTTGCAGGCATAGGGCGAGGCGAAAGCCTCGGGGCGCCTGATCTCGTGCCTGGCTGGTACGCTGTCGTCGAGGGAGGAGCATCGCACAAAAACTGTCGAAGACAGCTTTTAGGCTGTTTCGGTAGCAAACCAACGTTTCTCCACATAACACCCGATTTTCCTAATTGAGAATTGCCTTTCTGATGAGAATGGGATTTTGCATTTTGGCACACATAAAAACTCCAAATACTTGTTTGCCGTGGTGACATCGCTCCACATGTCATGATTTCGACCACATTTCAACGCAGCATGGAGTCGTCTAGCCAGTGTTGCGAAGCTCGGTGGCTTCTGTCTTCGCGGGGCTTGGAGCCTCCGTAAGAGAGACGGCGGGGCGCTTGGTCCTGATCAAATCCAGGGAGTGGCCGTCAAGGGGCGACCATCCCCACTACGCGGTTACAGTCGGGTGTTGTTGTGCTGTTTTTATCGGGGCTTTCCTCTTGCCTACGACCAGTACGTGCGTATTCGTTGTGTTTTTTTCAGTCAAAGTTTCAATACCGGGTATTTATTGTTCCACTTTGTAGGATCCTAAAGGTAACAAATTACCATAGTTTTTTACTAAAATCTATCTCAGGTCTTCATGCCAAGGATCGAAGTTTCCATTTTGGTGGTTCTATGCCCTCTGGTACCTCTGCCTCCCCCCCCATGTTTTCCGAGTTAGTTGCTCCTGATGCTCCACACTGTTTAAAAAAACACGTGCCTGGTACGAGTATGTAATACGAGAAAAACAGTACACTGGGGAACAGCACGCCACCGCCGTTAATTGGCGCTGCCTTCATATGAAAAAAACGAACAACAGGTCTCCCTCGGGTTGTTCTTGAACCACATCCACATCGACGACGTGAACCGTTGCGCTTGCCAGAGGCATTGCCAGAGGCACGGCTACACAAAACAGGGCCTGGTGAAGCCTAGACTTTGTGGGTACTATTCATAGCGCACTGCGGCTAACTCGCTACGGTAGGCGGCCGTTCGACACGCTCCTCACCTCCCGCGGCACGAATGAAATCACGAAACTTCGCGTTCGACCACAAGATAACGTGCCCCTGGTGCTCCGAGAACAGAGGCTCAATTTTCGCTTTCCTCATCGCGGCGGCTCGGGGTCGAAGGCGCCCATCCAAGCTCAGCGTAAGCAAAGACGGGTTTTGCACCAGAGACCACCTGAGCTCTTCGTCGGAGGCGCGCATCTCGTCGCGGCAGAACGCAACTGTAGGCTCTAAATTCCCCGTCAGACTCAGGGTCAACAGCACAGGAGCTCGTGTGACCAGAGCTACGGCCTTTCCCTCCGTAAGCCTCAGCGTTTCTCGAAGCCATGGAAGCTTGAGCTTGAGGTTTCCGTCGAGGCTCGCCCCCGTGATTGCCGGGTACCGCATCAGCATGACCTTAGCCGCGCCTGCGTCCAACCGCAAGGTCTTCTTCAGCCACACTAGTTTAGGCTCTAGACTTTTGTTGACGCTCCTTGTGAGGATTGCCGGATGCGAACGTATCATGCTGCAGACCTCTTCAGGGTCCAAACCTAGGCGGTCCCGCAGCCAGGCAAACTTGGGCTCTAAGCCGGTCTCGACGTTCATGCAGAGGATAGTCGGAGCGGCGGCCACCATTGCCGACACCGCGCACTCGTTCCCCGTGCCTCCCAGTCGCTGCTCCAGCCAAGCCAGCGTAGGGTCCAGGTTGTTCTCCGCGCTGTACATAAAAAGGGTCGGAAAGGTACGCGCGATCTTGGCCGCCTTCTCGCTAGAAACCATTAGCTTTCTCTCCAACCAACTAAGCCTGGGCTCCAGCGATCCCTCGATACTCCGGCCCAACAGCTGCGGTGCGTTTCGCAGAATCTTCACCACGCCTGGGCCATCCGTGTCGAGCCTTTTCTTCAGCCACTCGACCTTAGGCTCGATGTTGTTCTCCACGCTCAGCTGGCCAGCCTCGGGGTATCTCAGTAGCAACCGTGCGACCTCCTTTTGGTCCATCCCTAAGTAATCTTGGAGCCACCGCGACACCTCGTCCACGGCCCCCCTCGATCTTCTCAACACGCCCGGTTTTCGAAGCACGAGCGCGCGAGCCTCGTGCTGCTCCACGTTCAGGCTGTCGAGCAGGAATTCGACGAAGGGGACAGACGAACGAGACGTGCCTGCGTTCAGACCCTCGCCGTTACCGCCGCTGCTGTCACCGCTGCTGCTGCTCTCGCTGTTGTGGCTGCTGCTGCTGCATTCGCTGCTGCTGCCGCTGCCCCGGCCATGCTCGGAGTTTGCAACGAGAGCGTTGAACCCTGATGCTGTGGTGAGCTCGTTATCCCGCAATATTTCGGCCTCGGTGTCCGTAATCCCGAGACGTTCTTGCAGGGACGCCTGCTTGGTGCTCCCGCCACCCGTGTTTTCCGCTTCTTTCCCGTCAGCGGGGGTTGGCTTGGACTTCTCGTCGCCTCCGCTGGAAAAAAAAAAAAAGCGCAATAAACAAAAAACAGAAGGAGTTATGCCGTGGGCTCGTCTTTTTTAGTCTGTTGGTTGCGTTGCAGCGACTTCCTACAAGAGTGTGATACTCGTACACCGTGCGTCCATGATACGAGTTTAATAGGGATTATCAGAACAACTTGAACGGGAAGTATGAGAAGCACTGAGTGTTTTCGAGCTAATATCATAACCTGAACACGAACCAAGTTGCGATGTTCTCATTCAGACAGCTGTCACGACTAGAGTAGGACGCGTAGGTGTGCCCGCCCCATGGAACAGAGGTGAGGACATGAACGTTTCGTATACTACTGCTGTAACAAGTATACGGTGCGCCTTTGCGCAGAAACTGAGCAATGCCATAAGTACTGCCTGTACGAGAGCACGAGTAGACGGCTGTTGTATGCGGGTATCGTTAGGCAGAAGGACTATTTTTAGACTGTTTATTTACCATCTGAAATGCTCGAGACATGCGCATAGAACAGGACTATCAGAGGGTGGAGCGTGACTACAGAACAGGGCCATCGGAGTTAAAGGGATACACAGAGAACACCGAAACCGGGCACTGGATTGGCCGTAACGGGCTATCGGGTGCTGTCTGCTGTGGTGGATAAAAACTTGTCGCTACTCGCACCCGTATGTATGAGACGTACACTACTAGCAGCGAATTCGTCAAAGTAAAAGGTTTGTGCCCGGCTCAATGAAGTGAGTCCAAGACCTTCATAGTGGCTGCCCGTGGGCATTGAAAATACGTGTCTGGACGGGAAAATAATTGAGTAGAATGTGAAACGCCACTATTGCGTTTAGATGAAAAAAAAGTCATTTGCGAAACGCCACCCGTGGTGTATGGCGTATAACAGATCATGAAACGCAAGCAGATGGTTATAGCTTAAATATGCTGTAGAAGAGCTGCCCTGTGGTGCGCCATCGTACTGCACTGTGGTGAGTCATCGAGACGCTCTGTCTTGGGCCTACAAAGAGCGACAGAGCAGTTCATACTTGAAGTAAGAGAGGGGAGATATTGGAAAAAGACTGCCAGAAGCCCCCCCCTCTAGCGTGTGAACGAGAAAGGCAACTGGCAATATATTTATGGGCGACATTGTTTTTTAATGGTACTTGTACCCGTGGTATGGCACGCGGCACACCAAATATTCAAAGTGTCGAAAAATGTATGGATGAAACTGTATGATTACGTGCGAGTTTCTGATTTTGACGGAGCCAAAAGGAGGGACCCTTTTCAGAATCGATGTGACCTGCATATACGTATAATACGACGGCGATGATCTCTCTTGCGGCGATCTCCAGAAATATCGCAGCAGAGTGGCATCACACATCGGAGCCATCAAAGCCTTCTATTTTTTTTCACAGCAGTAGTCAGTAGTTGATCGCTATCGCATCAGCACAGAGAGAAAAGCGAACGCACCCACACGCGGCAGGATAGCCGCCGCCAAGGCCGCGCAACACCCAGTGTCTCGGATGGCAACGGCTCGCTGGGCTATACCTGCTGTGCTCCGCGGTCTCTCGTGTGCTTCCTGGTGTGCGATCCTTTCTACCGCATCCTCTACCTCCGAAGTAAATTTACACTTGGGTGCTCAAGACGAACGCTACTACTGCTGTACGGATATAGCGGAGGGGATTTTTGGAGGTGTAGCGGGTCGAGAACGGTAGAGATGTGCGCAGGACGGCTAGGGGTGACCGCTCACCGACTGGCAGGGTGGCGGGCAGTTCAGCGGTGGCCAGTGGGGTAGGGTGTGATCGGCGGTAGGCAGGTCAACGGTGGCTGTTGGGGTCGAATGTGATCGGTGTACTCGTACAGTGGTTGCATGTTCTGCTGTTCGTATCCAGTAGGTTTGATACATTTGGTGTTTTTTTTTCTTTCCCGTTTTCATCAAAACACCCAACGCACACAAGTTGATCCTGCCGCGCGAGTTCCTTTGCGACAGCTGTACTATGCGAGGCATACCGAAATTAAAACTGCTGCTGTAGGGGGGGAAAGAGGAAGACCGGGACAAGCACAGGTTCGAATACCAACGTACCAAGTAGGCTCGACGTAGGTGAGCCTTTTACGCTTATTCTAGCCTCTACTCTATCAGCCACTCGAAGTAGTCATCGGTGCTGGGGTAGGGGGGTGTCCGAAAATTGAATACAAAACCAGAAGCTGTGCGACACACACTCAACGTGGTGATACTACTACTGCTGTATTTGTGCTGCCGCTCTTCCTATTAACCCTTCAAGGGGTTCAGAGGGAGAAATTGACGGCAAAATAAGTGACGTTTACAGCAAAGGCCACAGCGTGGCTGGGGGGGTGATACGAATTGGCGTCCCGAGTTGCAATGTGAGGAGTCGTACGGCACGGGCACAACATGATCCTGTAATATCCGTACTGCTGGACACTCACCACGCTGCTCGTACGTGGACGATTGATATCGCCACGTTATCGTTGTTTTGGTCGCTATCCCTTATATCCTTTGCATCCCTTATATCCCTTAACCCTTTCAGGACTGCAAAACTTGTCCCACGCTACGCGTAATTCCCGGTAGTTTGTCCCCAAAAACGTGGGACCGGTTCTTAAGGGGTCCGTCCCAAAGGCGTTAATAGACGTTTGGTGAAATCGCACGCACGTGTGTTATTTTGGGCACCAGGCATGGGTCCCGATATTTGACCGACAAACGAAGCCCATATAGCAGCAGCAGCAGCAGGCAGCAGCAGCAACAACAGCAGCACCCAGCACCAGGCAACCAGAGAGATGCCATGTACACATACGATACCGGTGAGTAGCTCATCTACGAAGCAGCAGAGGCAGCAGCGGGTACACAGATGGCCGGGACCCCCACCCTTGCAAAATGTGGCGTGAAAATAGCCTTGTGGAGAGACATTGCACAATGTGGCACACCATTAGGCGTGCCGGATTAGGAGGTTGTCGACACCTTGTGGGGGTTGTAAGGAAGTGATTGATAAGGCAAGAGCAGAGATAAGGCAGGCCAAATCGACTTGTCCCGATTTTGAACTCAATTATAGGGTTTCCGAACGATTTCTCACGCTGGTTTCGGCGTTATCCGTAGAGATTTATCCCTGAGCTAAGGCACACATATGATACATGTGGCCCTAAATCGGGCTATAAGGCAAACTTACTTGTAGCAGTAAAGCAGGTTCAATCGCCTTGTCCCATACAGTACAGGACACCTAATAATAAGAAACGGTAAATCTGGCCCAGGATGGATTTCTTATTTGAGAGAGGGTGTTTTCTACACTGATTTCAAGATAACGAATCCCGAATTTCTTATTTTCCTCAAAATTCCAGCCTGGCTTTCTTATTGGCCTGTTTCTTACTACTGCTGTAGGTGTCCCTGGTGGGTGTCCTGTCCTGCTGTATGATACCTGCCTTTCGAGATTGCGCGGTACGCACTGTTTTGTACATTTGTTCAACGTCTTCACAAGCAGATTTTTACGTATTACAGTATATGACACCTACTCGTAATAAGAAACAGGCTAACAAGAAATCCAGGCTGAGATTTGGAGGAAAATAAGCAACCACGGAGTCTTTATCTTGAAATTATTAAATAGTGCACAAAGCACCCTCTCTCAAATAAGAAATCCAGCCTGGGTCAGATTTCCTGTTTCTTATTACAGTAGGTGTCCTGTACTGTGTGCAAAGGGGGGGTCCCGGCCACCCCTGTAAAGATGGCGGAAATCCGATGAAATCTCACCTGTTGGGAGTTTGGAGCGTTGTTGCTGTTGCTACGCTGGCATCGTCCGCTCCTCGTAGACTCGGGGCGCGCCAACAATGCACGTGCCGGGTGGCTACTCCTGCTACTTCTCCTGCTCCTGCTGCTGGTATCGTCGTAGAACGAGACCTCGCTGCGCTTTCAAAGGCGGGGATGGACGATCTCAGGCGAACCAAGGGCCGAAGGTTACGGCGGACACTCGAAACGCCATGTCGCCCGTGTTGCTGTTGTGGTGCTTCTCCTAATGTTGTTGCTGCTGATGGTGGTGATGATGCTGCTGCTGTTGCTGATGATGTTGTTGTTGCTGCTGCTGCTGCTGCTGCTGTTGCAGATAATGATGATCGTGATGCAGCTGCTGTCGGAGGCAGGGGTCGGCAAGAGAAGGCGTGCGCCAACATGTGGGTCACGGACGGCGCGCCGAGACGGCACCGTGCATCGCTCCGGGTTGCTGAGAAACGCCTCGAACACGCAAGTGCTCCTTTGGCCCTGACTGCACGCAGCATCTAACCCATCTACTGCAGCAGTACGAAGCTTGTGTAGGCTCACCAGTTACTGCTGCTGTACAGGTTGCCACGACCTCCGTAGCATTCAAAACTCCACATCATGGAAGTACATACCATACAGTCTTGTGAGTCTTCTGCCTCCTCCGATTTTTTATAGGGTGTTTAGTATTGAATAGGGCAGTGTTGCATGCCCCCTCGTGTGATTCCAGTATTTGAGCAATAGAGGATAAAACGAAAAACGCGGCGCAATTATTTCGCTTAATAATCTTTGACCTTTCCTCTCTGTCAGATCAACCCTTGACTGTCGCCTTTTGTACGTGGCGTGCAGCGTGTATCCTGTAGAGTGTGCTTCTCTTGTAGAGCGTGGAGCGCAGATCAGTACTTCTTCCACGAGGCTTGGCTTTAATGCCTAATAGTCTCTCTCTCAGTGCGTCGGCGTGTCGAGGTGTCGGCAATGCACTTCATGAAAAAACGCGGCGTGATTTCTTATCATGAAGTCTGTGGTCTGTGGTCTGTGATCTGTGATGGCGTGACGGCTTGTTGTGGCTTGTGGCATTGTGGCCTGCCTCGTACCTGATATCATATATCGCATGCTGTGCGTGCAGCCTGCTGTGTGCTGTGCCGGTATCTACTGTAGGTGTTACATACGTGCATCGAATCGTAGCGTCGTGGCATGCTACGTGGTGGGTGATACATGAACCCTCTCGTGTAGGGCGTAAAAGAGTGTCGTATACGAACCTTTTCCGATACAAATATGGAGGATGTTGAGGGGCTTGGTGGCGGAGCTCCGCATCCATTGATGTCGAGGACATACGAGTATGGCATACGTTTATTGTTCACAGCAATTAACATCATCAGTGTGCCGACTGGGGAGAAGGAGCGCAAAGGAGAGCCATCGCATCATGAGGCGAAGAAGCCAGTAACACGGCGAAACAAGCATTTCATACTTAGATACGTACGTATCTGATACTTGCGTTCTTGCTGCAACAGAGAGCATCTGATTGAAGAAGTCTGCAGCATTCCTGAGGTGCTCAAGAGATCTCTCGAAGCGATCGTTTTGCCGATGTGTCGATGGTTTTACACAACAAGCCGCATTCCATTTTTTTTTTTACCTGTGTCAGGCAGGGCTGTTCACAAGCGGGTCGGATCAAGGGTCGGATCGGGTCAAGAGTCAAGAGGTTTTTAAAATTCACGGATCGGGTCGGGTCGGGTCGGGTCGGGTCAGGTCAAGAGGTTTTCAAATATCACGGGCCGATTCGGGTCGGGTCAAAATTAACCCTTGCCCACTACTGTTTCCTTCTGACCCGTGAACAACCCTGTTTTTATCCCTATAAAGCCGCGGGCATCATAATTTGTGCAAGAGTTTTCCTGGTTTCCTTCTTTTCCTTTGAAAGCAAATCAGAGAAACGAGGAAAAAGAGGACACAATTCCAAAATCAAGAAACTGAACGGAGAGCAAAAAAACAGGAACGGTGTCCTTACTAACTCAATCCCAAGTATTGTATGGCTTACTTTTTGTAGTGCATCTTGCGGTCAGAGTGTAAAGCAGCAGGCTGTCGCTGGCACTGGAGACCGACGAACCATCAGACACAATTACTGAGACCAATGCGTACTGAAGAACAATTCAGATGCAAATGGTGAACTGCATTTCTTTGCCCCGCGAAAGTATTAATATTCCCATTTGATATAGTCTGGGCGCCGGTATTATTAGGGAACGCAGTTCGGATGCGTGGGGTTTTCCATTCGCGGCGTTGGAGAACCACGGCCTCGCCCTCGACCAACCACAAGAAAAATTGGTATGTGAAACCAACATATCCTCTGAACGCTGTGGCTTGGGTGCAGGTGGGAGGAATCTGGTTCGTTATGTGAATGACTTTCATGTTGGTTAACACAACTCCCCAGGCCTCGCAGTCGGGCCGTACGCGCTTGCGCTTGTTAAAGGTTGGCTCTTCGTCCCTTTTATCCCAGCTCCCGCTAATATGGATCGATCTCCTCTGTTCCCACGTCGGGAACGCCCAAAACCGGTGATTCGGCAAACCACTGCGGCCATGTCCTGCCTCGTCGTCTGCAATTGGTCCAACTCGGCGGCGCGGCCTACGCCATGAGTGCTGCTTCCGTGGTGCTATCGTCACGATACAAGTCGGGCACACGCGGCTATGTTATATAGATGGCCAGGGGGGGAGGGGGGCTGGCTGCTTCCTAAGAGCTGTTGTTTTTTATCGAATCACAGAAGAAGTGGTTGTTGTGTTGCACTGCTGCATCCAGTGTGCGCGCTCGCCAGGCCGTCTAATCGGGTCGAACATACCGGGTCGCACATATCAGGTACCAGACAACACATACATACGTCAAGTACTCGTAAGTAAGCCGCGTCCGGCGATGCAGCGAAAAAAAGCGGACCATGCGATTTCATACCAAATATACATACAACAACGAAACAACAGATCTTACTCGTACAATCAGCAACCGTCACGAGAAGCAACACGAACGAGGTAACCACCATCATCCCAGACTTGTCGGAATGAAGATGATTGGTTGAGGTGTAGGAGCGAAGCAATCATGGAAAAAGACAAGAATAAATCATGACCGCGGCAAGTGCTGGACAGGCGACGTATATCTCGTGTATCGTGTGGACCAATTTGGAATCTTTAGATAAAGCGGGACAATCTCTACATTTTTGAACCGTAACACGTTATCAATTGTCTAAATAAATCGTCGTATACCATCGCCAGTGTATGAGTGCTGTCTTACGTACTCGTATATACTCGTACCTGCACACACATACATACGAATGACGACAATATATCATACTCGTACAATCAGCAACCGTCACGAGAAGCAACGCGAGGTAACTACCATCCCAGACTTGTCAAGGAGGACGACAACAGATCATACTCGTACAATCAGCAACCGTCACGTGAAGCAACGCGAGGCAATCACCATCATCCCAGACTTGTCGGGGTGATGAAGATATAGAGTTGGTTGATGACCGTAGGAGCTACGTAAGCAATCATGGAAAAATACGAGAATGAATGCCCGGTACCGGTATTGAAACATACGTACGACGTACTTCAAATCATCACATTTCGTCGAACCGGCACACGAATTTATGAAACCGTCAAAGGCCGACATCGTTGACTGCAGTATGTAGTTATCGTCAAACGAGATAAGACAGCGAGTGCTGTGTGGTGTTGCGTATCATATACCATCTGTCTTACGTACTCGTATATACTCGTACCTGCACACACTACGGATCGCAATGATACCTTCGAGGCCGCTATGTACATTTGCCGGCCTTGACCGGTATGAAGTGGGTTAATCGTGGGCTGATTCTATGTCGAGATCGAAGGTCAATCGTCGCATGCCCGTCGCGTGAGTGATNAAACACAATACTCCTATTATTGAGATTTGAATTCAACCATTTACCATCAGTTGAATCATTTCAAGGTTATGTTCTGTAGGGTACCTACAGAACCATACCCGGGGTATTTACCCCGGGTATTACCCTACAGAGAACTTCTGTGAGTTCTGTAAGGGTTTGAAACCCTTACCCGGAACTTCTGTAAGTTCTGTACGACCTTCATACCCGTACCCGGAACTTCTGTAAGTTCTGTACGCCCCGTTTCACAATACCCGGGGTACCGGTACAACGTTTTTGTACCTGCCCGGAACTTCTGTGAGTTCTGTACGCCCGCATCTTTCGTACTGGCAGCAACGCTTTTTCCCTGTTTCCTGCTTCGCCACAATACCCGTAACTTCTGTGAGTTCTGTAAGGGTTTTATACCCTAACCCAGAACTTCTGTGAGTTCTGTAAGGGTTTTATACCCTAACCCGGAACTTCTGTGAGTTCTGTAAGGGTTTTATACCCTAACCCGGAACTTCTGTAAGTTCTGTTAGACATCCATACCCGTACCCGGAACTTCTGTAAGTTCTGTAAGACCTTCGGCACAATACCCCAAGTAAGGGTATACCTTTGTCACAATACCTGGGGTGCCGGTATTTATTTGGGTTCAGACCACACGTTTACTTCACGCACGGTCTTATAGTACCACTCTACATGTGTCTATGGCTCTTTTTTGTTTTTCTTGCATATTTGGCCGCCCAAAGATGAAAATGATACGTTCTATGAGTATTAATATTATTGATATTAGACTGTGTAACAGGTGCGTATGATATGACATACTATATATTATCCGTATCATATGTATTATACGTATAGTACGTATCGTAATCGTATTTAGTACCAGATACGTTCACGTCGTACGTACACATCGCATTATACGCATCGTAATACCTACCAGTACGACGCTGTTCTTGGTTATGATGTTTTATCGGTTCACCGGCGCTTTTACGAGGACACAAGAGCAGTACATACGGGGCACGAAATTAGAAACAGAGTATCATTTAGTGGTGAAAAAGCCACTCTGATATTTAGAGGAAATCATAACTTCGAGATTCGTTTATATTGAAGTTATTATGTTATTGTAGCGTTGAGAGCACCCTGTCTTGAATAAGAAATGCAGCTTTGGCCAGCTTTCCTGTTTTTTGTAAGGTGTCCTGTACTACTGCTGTACAGTACAGTACACCTAATGAGAAAAAGGCTAAAAAGAAAGGCAGGCTCATATTTAAAAGGAGACTAAGAAATTCGGGATCGTTATGTTGAAAATAGTGTAGAAAGCACCCTCTCTCGCATAAGAAATCCAGCCTGGACCAGATTTTATATTTCTTACTACTCGTAGGTGTCCTGTACGGTATTGGTATGAAAACATTGCAAGATTGTTTCTATAGGTTACGTAGATAACCATACCCGGGGTTTTTCCCGGGTAATACTACCCTACAAAGAACTTCTGTGAGTTCTGTGCGACACTCATACCCGTACCCGGAACTTCTGTAAGTTCTGTACGCCCGTGCCACAATACCCGGGGTACGGGTACAATTTTTTTATACCCGTACGGAACTTCTGTGAGTTCTGTACGCCTGTGCCACAATACCCGGAACTTCTGTGAGTTCTGTAACACTCTCATACCCGTACCCGGAACTTCTGTGAGTTCTGTACGACATCTATACCCGTACCCGAAACTTCTGTATGTTCTGTACGCCCCGTGCCACAATACCCGGGGTAAGGGTACAACTATTTTCGACCCCCACCGAACTTCTGTGAGTTCTGTACGCCTGTGTCACAATACCCGGAACTTCTGTGAGTTCTGTAACAATTTCATACCCGTACCCGGAACTTCTGTAAGTTCTGTAACACTTCCATACCCGTACCCTAAATCCACAAACCCTACAGAACCTGACCTTGCAATATTCGAGATAAATAAAGATCGGTCAGAAAATCGACTTGGCAACCGAGACACCGGAAGCAGAAAACATGCGAATAGAGGCGGCCTACCCGCCTAATTTGGTAACTACTCTATTGTTTTTAATAAGGGCGGTTGCCGCCCTATTCGCATCTTCTGTCGTGRCAAGCCGATTTTGACCGCCTTATCTCGAACGACCGCCTTATATAGCCCCCCCTACTGTTTTTTTTCTTTTCTTTCTTTCCATTTTGTCATGCTTTTGTTTGGTTGCTTGATTGTTGATTTGCTTCAGTATGTTTACTTTCTATTATTTTTCCTTTTCGCTTTTTTCTTTCTTTTCTCTTTTTTTTTCTCTTGCATGCACCTGGATTGCTAGCAGGGTAGGTCTTGCCTGTCGCATATGACATTGCATGGTCTGCTCTGCTTACTGCACTGAGTGTAGTATCTCTGTGTCGTAGTTTTGTGACCACAGAACTGGTACCTTTTTAGGATGATGAATCGGCACGGACACTGGGTGTGCTGGATGTCGACGGGTACGTGAAAAGTAAAATTGCACACCTCGGATAACGTAACACTCAACGTTTTATGTTAATGTTACGCGCCAGCGGAAACAAATCGTAACAATACGTTACTACGTTATCTAAATTCCGGATTTTGTGATAACATATAGTGTTAGTGCGTTACGATATTGGCTGACGATCGCGTAACAGTATGTTAGAGTGTTGCCTTGACCCCGTGATGACCGCAGTATATAAGTATTACGGTGTTGAGGTAGGCAGCCCATAGCGAGTAACACTATGTTAGTGTGTTACCGAAATTCCTAGTTGCCATCGTAACACACGATATAGGGATAACGTACATGGTCAATGAAGCGTTAACATTGTGTTACTGTGTTATCGATATCAGCCCGCAGCGAGTAACGTTATGTTAGTGTGTTAGCGGAATTCTTACTTGCTGCCGTAACACACTTTAGACGGATAACGTACATACATGGTCCAATAAACGTTTACATAACACTATGTGTTAGTGTGTTAGCGGAATTACCAATATTACGTTAACATTGTGTTACCGTGTTAGCGACACCAGCCCGTAGCGAGCAACATTATGTTGCCACCTTATTCTTACTTGCTATTCTGGCACACTTCAGACTGATAACGTACATGGACAATTAAACCCTTACATAACACTACAGTACGCGACACCAGTTAAGAATCTCTTAATTCTGATCAGACTGGAATTCTTATGTAAGGCAGGGTGTGCCCTACACCATTTTCAGTACAAAAGAGGTCATGTTCTTATTTTCGTCTGAAAATCCAGCCTTAAATTCTTAACTGCCGAGTTCTTAAGGGTTAACGTAAGTATGTATATAGTCAATAAAACGTTGACATTATTATATGTTACCGTAGCAGCGGCAGCAGCAGCAGTCCGTATCGAGCGACGTATTGCCAGGCCCACCCTCCTATTGATGAGGGGACGAAGAAGCTCTGCTGCTGCAAATATCCTACAGCAGTAGGAGTGTGGTGGCACCTATGTTACGAAAATATCTGTTGTTGTATGGACAAGTACGAATCACAGGTGCAGAGTTTTCGTCTTCCAATTATGCCGAATATCAATACCGCTTTGGGGAACCAGGAGACACACAATAAATGAAATACTTGTACCGAGGGTTCAAGGGTTAGACCGACAAGCCGAGCGTAAAGTGACCTATACTGATGCTGCTGATGCTGCTGTTCTGCTGCTGCTGTACAGTACAGTACAGGACACCTTAATAAGAAACAGGAAATCTGACCCAGGCTGGATTTCTTATTTGAGAGAGGGTGCTTTCTACACTAATTTCAAGATAACGACTCCCGAATTTCTTATTTTCCTCAAAATCTCAGCCTGACTTTCTTATGAGCCTGTTTCTTATTAGGTGTCCGTGTACTGTATGCTGACGATATGTTTTGCTTGAAATAAAAATAAATAACTCAGACGGCACGTATACGTAGATGTTCATTCGCTTTGGTTCAGCACAATCACAGTATTCCCCCAGCGCGATGCATTGCAGATTTGACTACTGCAGGTACTGAGGTCGCGCCTCATATTCACTAGGAGTAAATTACTACAGTAGTAACTACTGTGTTACTGGGATGTCAGCAAAATTGGATAACACGGCTACATTATGTTACTCCGCGACGCCGCTTTACCCCTAACACAGGTAACACATGTTAGAGCGTGGGAAGATCCAAAGGGTAACGTAGTAACATTACGTTGGATTGATTCCGGCCCCCACGGTAACTCAGTAACATAATGTTACGCCCGGATTGATTATTATGGTAACACAGTAACATAATGTTAAAATCAGATATTTACTGACAGTAACACCGTAACATAATGTTAGGCAGACCTCGGCATTTAGGCTAACACCCTAACATAGTGTTACGTATCGGCCGGCTAAGACTGTAACGTATCTAACGTATGTTAAATGTTACGTTATCCGACCTTAAGACAATCAGACTGGGGGTCCGAATAACGTAGTGTTAGTAGTGCTGGACACTATGTTAGTGTTAGTTAGTGTGTTATTTGTAACACAATGTTAACACTCATTAGAAGGGTAACACAATGTTAGTGTGTTATGTCTAACGCTCCGTGGACAGTAACATTATATTATCGTGTTAGTAAATCGGCAGATATCGATCTGGGAATGTTAGAGTGATAACGTACGTGTTGGGCCAAAGCCTAACACTATGTTAAAGTGTTAGTTGAAGGACGGATCACCGTGTAACATAACGTTAAGGCGTGTGCACATTCGTGGGTTTCCAGTTAACACTGTGTTACCGCGTTACCGTGATTGCCCCTCCAGTGTTAACACTGTGTTACCGCGTTACCGTGATTGCCCCTCCAGTGTTAACACTATGTTAGTACGTTGCCAAGTCCCTGTGGTAGGCCCCATAACGTAGATAAGTGTTATCCGAGTGTTACGTTTTCCGAGGTGTGGAAGGTTTAATGTGAAGAACACACACAGAGTAGTACAGGACACCTCATAATAATAAACAGATACACTGGTCTAGGCTAGATTTATTGGTCGAGCGGGGGGTGCTTTCTACACTAGTTTCAAGATTATGGCTTTAAATTTCTGATTTTCCTCTAAAAATCAGCCTGTGGCTTGTTTCTTACTGCTGTACTACGACTGTATACTGGGAGGCAATATATCACACCGTCACACCCCTTCTGCTGTTGTTGTTGGCTGCATCCCTCGCGCGCCAGGAGAAACACCACCACACGATCTGTTGTGAATGTCTACGTAGCAAAGCGAAGAGTTCCCCCCGTACAACAGTACGTAAGGCGATGTGTGTGTGCCCAGCGGGTGTTGTGTGTCTTCGGCGGGCTCTGTCGCCCGCAGCTCAACCAATTAATATTATACTTCTCAAGATGCGAAGTGTAAGTGTGTGTGCGCGCTCGTCTGCTCTGCTATGCTTTGGTGTGTGTTTGACGTCACACATGTTCACTGGGTTCAGCACTGACTGGTACTATACTGCTACAACGCTGTACCTTCGTATTCCGAGCACACACGTACGTGGGCCCCTTCGGTCATTGAAAAGAGTACTTGAGTGTTGCAAACATAACTATACGTATACAAGGCTCCTTCGAGGAGTGGGGTGTTCCCCAAAGGGTGAGGCAAGCTGGCATGACACAGCAGAAAACCGACCAATCTCGTCATCCAGCGGTAATTGTAAGCAAGGGTTGTTGCTAACGTACGCATTTAAGGTTAGAAGCAAACTGGCGCTATGCCACATGAAAAAGAAACACGTTGTTTTTCTCACAATTCACGACGTCAACATTTCTTGCGTTTGTCAAACCTTGTAAGTTTCACACATTGTGGGAAATGTCAGTATTGGCAAAATTGTCATGGTTTGTAACGATATGTGGCATTTTTTGTTCGCTAGGTATGGCCATCATTGTCGTCAAATACGGATAGCAAACGGCAGCAAGACGTAATCGCATTATGTATATCAGGCAGTATACAGCAGTGGTAGTAGTGTAGCAAGCATCAGCAGCACAGGCAGCACTACAATTAAGGTTAATAGTACCTACAGCAAGAACCAGCACCAACAACTGCTACTACGATATAGTAGTTTGCGTTCAGCAGTAACCGCAGCACAATTGCTTAATGTAGCGTACAGAAAAGCAGTACAGACAGCAGGTGAAGTATCACCAAATAACTTTACTATTTGTACGGCTGAGGTTTGTTATTGTAAGCATGTATGGCGTGTATGTATCTGGTACGTGCATACGCGTACGTACGCGCTTACGTATACAGCAATATAGGTACGTTCCTCACCGCCCAAGGGAAAAAACATCGATATACTTCAGGTATGTTCGTAAAATACTTCATACATACCATGGTATGCAATTGCGTACCTGGTATACGATGTGTGCACGCACAGTCGATTGATCTTACGGCAGTAGTAACAACAGCAGTATACAGTACACAGCAGGAATCACTAATTGTCTTCCCACTACTTGCAGCAAGAAGCAGCAGGAACACTGCTGTAATAGTATTGATGTAGAGTGTGTATACTACGTAGTGTGTGCGCACGTAAGTACGTATGCATGCTGATGCAACAGCTCCAAAACAGTCTCTTCGGTGTGTGTTTAACCATATATATCCACATCCAGCAGCTTTGACTCATGGTCGACTGGGATGACGAAAACAATCGAACAATCGATAAATACGCCGCGACCATATCCCAAGGGAAATTCGGAAAATACTTCACTGAAGCAAGACGGGCGGGGGTATTCCACGACACAACGAGTGCACGCGCGAGTCCCTGTCCGCTGCAAAAGTACTACGGCAGCAAGCAGCAGGGGAAACAGCAACACTATGTATTAATAGTCGTATATACCACTTCGAGTATCGTACTGCCGCTGCTGTCGTTGTATCATATCTGGTACCTGTTACGTATGATACGATAGTTACCGAGGATGTACGTACGAACGTACTGCCTGGTAGTATTATAAAGTGGATACGGTTCATGGTGTACGTACCTATCTGTTCGGCAATGTTAACACCGTTTGGATATTGACATAAGTACCGAACGGTTCTTATATCTCCGGACAAAGTGTAACATGATGTCAGTTTTGCACTTGGTGGCGCAGCAAGCAGCATGCTCATGCCTCCCCGTCACCACCATACGACTGCACACGCCGTTGACCCAACAGCAAGTTGACCCCAAAAAACAACAGAAACCAGTTATGCATTGCAAACCCGATATCATGTTGTTAAAAAAATGACTTTCGCAAAAAAAACGACGAATCGAAGCCAGAGGGGACGTGAGCAGCGCCTGGCTTGCGGGCACACGTGAGTCGCTGTCCGTTGCAAATTCGCAAAAGGAAGCAACACGCAGAATATACTGTCGCTGCGGTTGTTGCTGTATCTATCATAGTCTGGCTCGTACATACATACAGCAGTACCAGGTACGTACGTAGTAGCAGAGTAGTATTTATTGCGTCCATGTGACAACATAATTCTGGCCGGAAATGTAAAGAACGTTTGGATATCAACATGAATTAATGTGAAACCGCTTCTTGTATTTCCAAACATGCGGTACTTGGAAAATCCCGAGCATCGCACGAAAGAGTGCGGAGAGATACGTACGAGTTCGTAGTACGTTGATCGTTTCGTGCAGCCAGACCTGTGGTGAACCAGTACGCGAGCCACATGTCCTATGTACACCAGGTCCTATGATATCACACAGCAAGCAGCAAGCGGCAGCATAGGACTACGAGTACTGCTGCTGTTGTCCGCTGCTGTATCACGACCTGGAACGTACGAAGACTGTCCATGATACTTGAACACGTGCATAGGTGCTTGCATTTCGAAAATTCCAAGGTACGAGTAAAAAAGCAGTACAGGCCCACGAAAAAGAGTGTCACACCATATATGCAGACCTGGCGGCGCAGCAGCGTGTCATGATACACCCACCAGGCCACCCTGTTCCACAGGGGCAGATATACCCCGACGCTATCACGCTGCTGCTGTTGCATGAGCGCACGTTCGAAGTTTGCTCGATGTATGTGTCGTCCAATCGATTCTTCCCTCTTTGTGACGCGAGTGTGTGCTCTTGCTGCATGCTCTCTTCAAAATTCGGCATGAACAACAAACAGTCGACACGTAGGCTGAAGCAACCACGATCGCTTGTTATTCAGAGGGCTACAGACTGTGGCGAAGGCGGGGCATTTTCCACGAGTACGTACGCAGGATATTTTTCAAAGCGGCACAGAATTCGTAAAGCGGGTTTCACGTTGCCCTGGTAGGCTCGGCCGAGTGGGACGGGGTACCCCGTCAAACCGAATCTATTGTTTCGGCTTCGCGAGCCCCTCGCGCGGGCCACGGGCCGCGGTCGACGTCGAGGCCCGGGGGGCGCGCTCCCCGGCCGACCCCCCGCGGGTCGAGCCCGGCGCCGGCGAGGCCGGCCGGGAGGGCGAGGCGCGAAAACGCGCCGCCTGGCAAAACAATCACAATCCTACTTTGCTTTATAGTAAATATATTCACGCCCTGGACAACAGACAATAATGGTCTAATGATTGTCTATTATTAGTTTCCTATGACAATTTACTGTCGATTGTGGTCCTCAATTCTAATCAATATATCATCGTATTGCTTCGGGCCCGGAGGCCGCTGGAGCGCTATACTGTGTTAGAGGGGGAGTTGGTACGGGGAGGATTGACTCGTATGGAGATGGTCTTTCATTTTGAGGAATATGGACAGCAGCAGCAGCTGGAGATGGTTTTCAAGGGTTTTGGGCGGCAGGATGAATAGGAGCTGCTGCAGCAGCATGCCTTTAGTGGACAGCAGCACCAGCGGCAGTACGGTGGCGCCGCGCAGCAGCAGCAACAGCAGCAGCGGCGGCGCCAGCACCAGCAAAGCCCGAGGGGCACTGGTTGTGCACGTATCACCGGACATGGGTGGTACCAGCCGGAGTCCCCTCCACCCCCAGGAGCGTCTATGGGCGGGTTCTACATGTGCGAGCGTTGTTGTGCTCGAGGGCATATGGCCGCGATTTTCTTTGCCCCAAACAACGTGTGCGATGGCTTTTTGGCATATGGACGCATGGCCAGGCAGTGCACTGCCCAGCCCACCTTCGTCTACGCGACGAACTACAGCTACGTGCGGCAGACTGGAACGGCGGCGCTACAGCAGCCACGGGTGGAGCCGGTAGTGCCAGGGTCGGTGACGAGGAGGGATAGTGCTATGTCTGAGGGGGGGAGAGCCGCTTCGGCAGCAGCAGCAGCAGCGGCAGTACGGTGGCGCCGCGCAGCAGCAGCGGCAGTTGGGAGTTGGGCCACAGCAGCAGTAGCAGATGCAGGACGTGAGATTGGAGCTGGATACCATCAGCAAGCGGGATGCCCGTACAGCAGCTGCGCGCGAGGAGCTGTGGAATATGTTTCATGGACCTCAACCGCGTACCGTCCTGCAGAAGAAAGCCTGGTGGGAGAGGTTGCAGTCTGCCGAGCGACGAGCTGGAGGAGTTGGTGTTCCGTACCGGAGCTTCGACGAGCTTGGTGTTGCTGAGGAGAAAGAGCTCGTTTATGCTGAGGCTGAGGTGGTGGAACTTGGAGCCGCTGAGCCTGTGGTGGAGCTCGGTGTTGCTGAGGCTGAAGTGGTGGAGCTTGGTGTTGCTGAGCCTGAGGTGGAGCTCGGTGGTGTTGGTGTAACGCCTCTGCCGCTTTCGTCGTTGGTGAAGCTGCAGCAGCTGCGTGGGCATGAGGGGGTGTCGATGCAGCAGCAATGGGATGGGGATGGTGTGGGCGGCGGTGTGCCGCAGATTGGTTTGGGTCAGAGTGGTTCGTACCCGTTCAACCCAGGCAAACGGGATGGGCCTGGCGCGGTTGGGGGGGGAGATGGTGATGGACAAGGGATGGGGCTCATGGGAGAGGTGACCAGCAGCAGCAGGAGCAGCGGCGGCAGCGGGGCGCGATCATTTCCATGTGATCCAGGGAAGCAGGCATGTTATATTTTCCAGTCGGGCCAACTTTCTTGTTGGTGGATTCAATGGATTGGATTTTCTTGGTCTGTTGTTTTGTTTTTGTGCTTCTTTGTGTCTTGGCCGGAATATTTGAGTAAGGACTGCTGCAGTTGTGGTGAGCTTGTACCTTGGTATGACGGATCGCAGCTATGTTTGTGGTTGAATGGGAACTGGGTAGGAGAGCGGACGTTCCCGTTCGACCCAGGCAAGTCAACAATCGGCTGGTATGTGTGCGCGAGGACTGCTGTAGTTGTGTGATTGTACCCTGGTATGATGAAGCACAACTAACAGAGTTCTGGGAGCATACGGCCGCGATTTGAATCAACGATAAGGCAAACGACTTCTGTTGTTCGCTACCAATTGCAAGCTAGCTCTCACCAACACTTTTTTCAGCACACGCAAGGGTGGAATATCGCATACTCACAACGGCACCGGCCCGAATGACCGTAAGCGCATTGATTACATCCTAACCCGGCAAGTCCATCGGTCTAGAGTACACGATGTTAACGTTATGCCTCAGCCCCCGCCACCCGCTAAGGCTGATTCAGACCACAACATCGTACACATGAAGGTTCGTCTCTCTGGACATTTTGCGTCGAACCGACCAGCGCGCAAGACGCCAAAAGGCCGACCGTTTGACCGCAAGGTGTTTATGTCCGACGGAAAATGTCGTGAGCGAGTAGTTGCGAGAGTCGTTTCCACTCTCAACCAACCTTTTCAACCACACAACATTGCTGGTATGGTTACTATGTTCACCTCAACCGTCGTCGATGCGGTAGAAGCCGAGGTACCACCCACATCGCACCAGCCACGAAGCGTCGATGGTGTGAGACGGCTGAAGCCTCGGCTGCCTTCAAAATAGCATGGTCCGCGAGGGAAGAGGCGCGACAGCACCTACGCACCCACTCCCGAGATAGTACCGCGTGGAAGACTCTGAGGACCGCGTGTGCGAATCTTCGGGAGGTGGTCGCTGTAGGGGTACATGCGTATTTCGAAGAGTACCTAGCCGAAACCGAGAGACTCCTAGCTGATAACGACCAGCGAGGCTTTTACAAGCACCTGAAGGGTACTGTAGGGTTGGAGGGCAAGAAAGCGCGAAGCGAGCAGTTCATAAGGGACGAGGATGGCACGCTGCTACGGGATAAAGTGCTAATTCGTGAACGGTGGATGAGAGCCTTCCACAAACTCTTGAACACGAAATCACTGAAACTTGATCCCACTATCATCGATCCATTGCCACCACGACCGCTAGAACAATCACTTGGCGATGAGCCATCCGTGGACGAGATGATGGCAGCCGTTAAGACAATGCCGAATTGGAAAACGGTAGGACCAGACGACCTGCCCGCCGAGCTACTGAAAATCGATCACCCCGATTTCATCCAATGCTTCCACCACATCCTTGTCAATGTTTGGATAACGGGTGAAGTCCCCCAGCAGTGGAAAGACGCGATCATCAAGGTACTTTACAAAAAGAAGGACCGAACTGATTGCAACAACTACAGAGGGATTTCGCTTGTTGCCCATGCAGGAAAAGTGTTGCTGAAAATCGTCGCATCCCGTCTCAGCAACTACTGCGAGGACCGAGGCATCCTCCCTGAGGAACAGTGCGGTTTTCGTCCTACACGATCAACAGTCGACATGCTGTTCGTAGTACGACGATTACAAGAACTCGGACGAGACAGGAAAATCCCTTTGTACATGTGCTTCATCGATTTGCAGAAAGCATACGACTCTGTCGACCGAGAGCTGCTGTGGCAGGTTCTTACGCGCGTTGGCATACCAACCAAGATGCTTACAATCATCCGCCAGTTCCACGACGGCATGCGCGCTTGCGTACGCACAGATGATGGTGAGCACTCTGATTGGTTTAATGTCACGCAGGGGCTACGACAAGGCTGCGTGCTGTCGCCACTGCTGTTCAACGTGTTTTTCGCTGCTGTGATACACGTTGTTCTCGTACGCTTCAGCGAAGACGAAGACATCATGAGGGATTTGGTTCACCTCAAGGAGGATGTAGTCGTTGGAAAAGAGGTACCATTGGCATGCGTGCGAAGGGCTGTATGGGGTATGCTGTACGCCGATGATGCAGGAATTGTCTCAAAGTCTGCGGAGGGTCTCGCTAAAATGATGACAGTCATCGTGACTGTCTTCGAAGCAGCAGGCCTCACGGTTTCAGAAAAGAAAACCGAAACGATGATCTTACGAACACGGGACCAGACACCCCCTCCTCCGCCGCTCGTTATCGAAGCAGCTGGTCAGAGGTATAGACAAACGAGCCAGTTCTTGTACCTCGGCGGCATTATCCACGAAGACGCTGACCTCTCACTCGAAATCGAACGACGGATCCGTCTCATGTGGGCGTGCTTCAAACGGTTCGGACCAGAGTTGTACGACATGAAGACGGCTCGACTCAGTCTGAAAGTCCGCATGTTGAAGGCCGAGGTGATTGAGACCCTGCTATACGGATGTGTGACGTGGACCCTCAGTGCACAACACTTCGCCAGGCTCCGATCGGTACATCACCAAATCCTCCTGCGTGTCATTGGCTTCCAGCGTCGGCAGCGTGGCGACTACAGGACCCTCTCGTACGCAAAGGCTCTCAAGCAGACACGATGCGAGAGCATCGAAACGACGATCCGTAAACGACGGCTGTTCTTTGCGGGAGCCGTGGTACGGCAACCCAAGGGGCGACTAACTATTCGGGTGATGTTCGGGACCATGACGGGTGGGGAGGGACGCAGACCGGGAGGACAACCAAAGTCCTGGCAGAAATGCCTTGCTGAAGACCTCAAGGTGTTTCAAGCCACCAAGGGGTCCACGGCACAGGTCCCGTTGGTGTTTGGAGTAGAGACCGCAGCGTGGACCGTTGCAGCAACAAAAGTGGGCAAGTGGTACAGGGGGGTCCTCGAAGCGGCTGAACAGTTCATGGTCCGGTGGCACAAGGTCGAGGCGGAACTGAGTAGACAGCGCCACGCATCCGTTGCGGGGGGTGCAAAAGGGAATGGGAAAGGGGGGGGCAACAGTCGTACGGAAACCGCGGTTGATGAGAGTAGGAGGGAGACAGCCGACAGGATAGCAAGGTACCAAGCTGACTAGAAGGTCCCGCCTAGACTACCCGTGCCGCGCACCTCTGTAGCTGCTTCGAACGCGGCTCTGTTGTGTTTTTTTCGTTTCGTTTCGTTTCGTCTTTTTAGTTTCATTGTTACTCTCGTTCTTATCACTGTGATGAGGAAGAAGTGCTACCTGGCTGGGTGGATGGGGAACTGGGTGTCTTTTTCTTTTTTTTCCTTGGTTATTTCTGGTGGTCTTTCTTTCCCTTTGTCTGTTTCTTTGTTTGTATTTATTTTTATTTTTAGTTTAGTTTCTGCATGATGTACTGCCTGTTGTGGCTTCTCAAGGACAGCGATGCTACAGCCCCTCGCATCATTCGTTTATTATGTTTTACTTATTTATTTTGCCGTGATCGCTTTTGCCTTTGTCTCTCCGCCCCTCCGTATTTTCCTAGGACTTTCTTTGGTTGCTTAGCCACGTACATATTCATTACTATTATTTTTGTTATTTCCTCTTCTCTTTCCTGGACTCTCGTGTGTGACACGAGAACGAAAAGGAATTGAGTAGGAAGTTCCACGTATCCGTTGTATGGGTGGCGCCCAAGGGAATGGAGACGGAGGGTGGGGGGGTTCGTACGGAAACCACGGCGGACGAAAGCAGGAAAGAGACGGCAAACAGAGTAGGTACCAGTACCAGACCGACTAGCTGGTAGAACCTGCCTGTACTACGGGCACAAACCTGCCTCGGCTGGCTGGAAGGTGCTTTTGGTGTGCTCCGGCTGCCTGTCCTTTCCTGTCGTTCTTAGTCTTGCTCTGTTGGCGCTGTTTTTCGGTCCATTTCATTTCGTTTCATTTCATTTGGTTTCTTTTTTATTGGATGTCGCATCTCCTCTGGGAGAAGCACGACACTTTCTTTCTTTTATTTTGTCATGCTTTTGTTTGGTTGCTTGATTGTTGATTTGCTTCAGTATGTTTACTTTTTATTATTTTTCCTTTTCGCTTTTTTTTCTTTTTTCTCTCGCATGCACCAGGATTGCTAGCAGGGTAGGTCTTGCCTGTCGTATATGGCATTGCATTGTCTGCTCTGCTTACTACACTGAGCGTAGTATCTCTGTGTCATAGTTTTGTGACCACAGAACTGGTACCTTTTTAGGATGAAGAATCGGCACGGACACTGGGTTTGCTGGATGTCGACGGGTAGAAAGGAAGGTTTAATGTGAAGAACACACACACACACTCGGAGGTCAGATCAATCGTCGCATGGCTACTGTCGTCGCGTGAGTCATGCGGGTACTCGTACATATAAATATGTACGGGCGCGTACGTAGTTGATACCAATGCGTATCATGCCAGAAATTTACTATTTTTCAAGTTTGATATCGATCGACAAACTCAACGATCATGCGGGTACTCGTACATATGTACGGGCGCGTACGTAGTTCATACCAATGCGTATCATACCAGAAATGTGCATTTGCCGGCCTTGACCGACATATGTACGGGCGCGTACGTAGTTGATACCAATGGGTATCATATCAGAAATGTGCATTTGCCGGCCTTGACCGATACGAAGTGGGTTAGTCGTGGGCTGAGTCTGTGTCGAGATCGAAGGTCAATCGTCGCATGCCTGTCGCGTGAGTGATGCCGCGGGTGTGTGTGCTGAGGTGGTCTTCTTGTGTGCGGGGTGACATCGCCCATCGCACTGGAATTTTCTAAGAAATTTCCAAATCGCACTAAAAAAAGTGCACGCAAAAAATCGCACTCAAAATATCACTTGATAATCGATTTCACGAAATGACTTGATAATCGATTTCTCTTTTTTTTAGTGGAATTTTAAAGCCGCGGTGGATTATCTGAGAGTAAACTCTTAGGAATGGTGCGGAGGGACCTCTTCGATGGCATTTTGTTGGTCATTCGAACCTTGGGGTGTCACCCTGGCATCCGAAGACGAAAACGTCGTTTGGCCATTTTGGAATGCTGGTCGGCAATATGCATTATTTCGGGGGATTTCCGCTATGCCACTGTACATCGGGTTTTTGTTAGCAAAACCCAGGCTGGGATTGACATTTTATGACACCACTGTTCTTTCACACTCATTGGTCTGACAACGGAGCAGTTTTTCAAGAACGGGATTCTACCGCACTGGGATGGCCTGGACAGATGGCCTTCCCGAATGTCAACCCTTGCCCACCACTGTTTCCTTTTGATGGCATACGGTACCTTGGTATGACATCCTAGGTATCGGTTTTCGAGGCTTGCGGTGACAATGCGGTTGATGCGTCATCTCTAACGATTCGTTTAGCATGAAATGGATAGAAGGGTGTTATTAACAGAACGACGTTCTCCGCCTCTTGTGCGCATTCAGGAGCGACAGTCAATCCGTACAGACTGTGCGTTTTGGGGTCGCAGACTTACGCTCGTCCAATCAAAACAATGCTACGCAGTTGCTCCAACACAAATATATGTGCACGATCTCTTCTGGGTTATGTTATGTACCTGCTGTTTGTATCTGACATTGTCTTACGCGATTGTGTAAATACACCATACTCGCAGCACTATATGGAAGGTTTCACACGTCAAACATATCAGATAGCCCGCTTACTGATCTAGATATTTCAGGGCAGATACATTCCCTGATCTGTATGATGCAGTTCATGTCGCCGGGTGGGAGCTATATAACCTGCTCGACCTCACCATCTAGCATGTGGTTCAGGACTATTAGGTTGGATCTGTACTATACAGATCCCGTACAACGTAGTAGTGCGAGGGCACGCAGATAGAACAAGCAGGACAGTGCTGCGCTCGCTTCGCACGACTCATGTCATGGTGTAGTTCGGACGTCAGCATTTAGCGTGAGTGTGTGCCCCAACGAAATTAGTGGTCAATCAAATGTTGTACGTACGCGCGTCGGTTTTTTTTCAATGGTCGCGCTTTCCCTCTCGAGCCTCAAAAGGGTTCACGTCGCGTTTTTTTCCTCTCGAGCTCTCAAGCCCGAACATTGTTAACGTGTCAACACCCTCGTGCGCAACGCCTGGAGTCGAACCCGACGGAGGACGCCTCCGAGCGCGTGGTGTGCGGCCGTCTGTCGGAGTATATAGAGGGCGAACGCGCGGCATCGGCGGAGTAGCATGTTGGAGGTCAGTAGGGCGGCACTGTATATGGTACGGCATCAGGAGGGGAATGGACAATAATGGGGCGGCTTTAAACAGTTTACCGGTACCAGCTTTAGACCTGAATCCCGACAGCAGGGTGTATGTGCGGCATCGGCGGGGAGTGGACCAATAGGGAGCGGCTTCATAGATGTTCCGCCAATAGGGAGCGGCTTCATAGATGTTCCGCCAATAGGGAGCGGCTTCATAGATGTTCCGCCAATAGGGAGCGGCTTCATAGATGTTCCGAACCAGCTTTAGATACATATACCAGGTTTATATATGAACCCACGCTTTTGGGGACGACATACTTGGAAATACGGTACGTGGTGTGGGAGATTTATTTCAGCAACACATTATATACAACAACTGCACACACATTGTTTTTGGAGGGGAAATACTTGGAAATGGTGCCTGGTGCTTATTGCAAGTAGCAAAAGGGGTATGTAGAGCGTGGGTGATTTATCAACTCCTTCGTAAGGAGTGAAATATTAATATTTCGCCTTCCTGGCCCTGTGCATACCAGGTAGACGGGATATACTACGGCGACCGCTGCCAATAGCGACATCCGACGAATACGTGCCGTACAGTCACAGTACGAGGTAATGGTGTACGATTAAGTACTGGGTACTGGATAATATTTGATACTCACTCATTTATATATATATATTAAAATACACCAGGTGTAACACAGCTGGTATTTGTTATATATTGTACTCGTACGATTTAGATAAACTACTGTAGTACCAGGTATAGAGGCATGGATGGGTGAATTTTGTTGATTTATTACTTGACTTACGTACGTAGTGTGAAATCATGAATTTTGCTTCGTAGGAAAAATAGGTATCTGCAGCGTTCAGCTCGGTGCTTTTGGGATTACCTCGGCGTGGACAAACATTTGGACGTGTTCGCTAGCGTCGACTGTTGCATAAAAACGACCCTTCCAAAAAAGTTCGCAGTGCTGCAACGCGGTCGGTGCGTGTTGCCACGGAGTGCTGCCGGTGCTTTCGGCACCCGAGCATGAACGAACCTATCGTTCACCCCTGACAATATTATTGTTGTTATATTTGCCATCCGACAATGATGTTTTTAACAGCATGAGCTTCAGCGCTCACCACTCATACACATTTTAAGAAATAACAAAAAAACAAAACCAACGTGAGAACCAAAACCGTTGTAATAAGGGCATGAAGAAGGCTTGCCTTGGTTTTTCGAACTCCCCGCCTCCCGACCCCCCACCGCCTCCTCCGTAGTCAGCGCATGGGCGGAGCTTGCACAGCCCCTTCATGTACAATTTTGACGGCCCCGTGATTGCCCTTGGGCCCGATTCCACCCACCCAGCCCGAGCCCCGTCGCCTTCCTGACCTCCGGCCGCCTCATCGTTAGTGATGATGTTGTGTCCCAACTGTTGTCATTTACGAGTGGCATGTGGGGAAGAGCGGCTGGGTAAGTAAAAAGCACGAACTTTGGAATTGCGGCCGGTGTGTATGTTTTGTTTTTGCTGCTGTGCGCGATTGCCATCAGAAACGGTAACTCTCGCCAGGTGGCCATACTGATCCTTTTGAGACTTGAGGATAAACGTTGAAACTGCGGCCGCGAAAAAGTCCCGACACGCTCCTGAGGAGTGCATGCGGTAGAGTTTTTGTGGATATCGCAAGGTCGGAAACAGGGAATCATCCCGCACGGGACTGTCAGAAAATAATTACGACGTACGTTCGTATGGCGAGCCTGTGACAAAGAGGCATTAAATCCTCAAACAAACGTACCCCCGCGAATCTTGTGTTGGGCACGGCCGAGGCCGCCCTTGACAGAGTAGGCAGAGCAGGGGTCGGAAGGCATGATGAGGGAGTTGCAGGCCGCCAGATGGGCCTCATCGCGATATATCGCGAAAAAGGCTCAAATTAACGTCTAAGAAAAGCTGTCGAGCGCTCTCCGAGCAGCAGCTGCAATTTTATACATGTATTCATATGTTTTCGCTGCTGTGCGTAGTTGTAATCATAAGTGATAACTCTTGTGGGGTGGTACGGTGGCACTTTCAAGACTTCAGAGGTGGAAAATTGACCATGAAAAAGAGACGGTTACAGCAGCAGTAGTAACGGCCACCGCGTGCTTGGGGGATGATAATCATACAATGTTTGGTGTCCGATTTTTACGACACACCGGGTCGTATGGTACGGGCGCAACATGATATCACCCATACTGCGCGGCGCTCACGCTCGCGCTGGTCGTAGACGGTTGATAACAACCAATGATACTGCCGTTTTTTTACGCTATCTTGGGCTCCCGAAGGGGTAAATATTGTTAATGGTGTTGGTGCTTCGGGAGGTACAAACTTAGTTGGCGAGAGTATGTTTATTTCTGCTTTGACCCGTGTGTGCACTCGAGTGAGTGAGTGAGGGAGGGAGGGTGGGAGGCGGGGAGAGGGCACCGGGCTCGAATACCGTACGTAGATAGCGTCGAGTGCGCAGAGGGTTGCGATCGTTTTTCAGCGCTTGTATTCTCTCGACGACGGTATTTAAGGGGTGTAAAAAGCCGAACATTCTATTTTCGGAAGGCTCTCGATCAGATTTTTCCGAAAACACCTTTTTGTTCGGTATTGGCAAGACCTTAACCTTCCCGTTCTGGAAAATAAATCGAGCGCTGAAAAACGATCGCACCCCTGAGCGATTTCAACGCCCTTCATGGCATAACTTGCTCGTGAGAGCATTACTACGCTAGGGGGGTACTCGTGTCGTGCACGGCCGTAGTCGTATGACCTAATCCTGGTGTAGGTTACTCATATAACGGGCTCTATAGATCACACGAAAATCGCTCTCGAGAAAAAAAAATTACGCAAAACAATCCCATCGGCCCAGACATTCCACCAAACATATAATCGTGACGTAATTACATAATTGGATTGCGAAAATATGAGCCGACTCCTCATTTGACATGTGAGGAGACTCCCCCCCGCCAGCCAGAGGTGGTCGGATCTAATTGTTACCAGGGCTCTTGACGGGTCATGTCCCCAACCCGCGGGTCGGGTCAGGATTTTTTTTTAATATCATTGATCGGGTTGAGCTGGATCGGGGCGGATCAGAGGTTTTTTTATTCCCACGGATCGGGTCCGGTCACCGTTACCCGATCCGACCCGACCCGGAAGCAAACGGAGCTCTACTGCTGTAGGCCTATGATACCTCTACGATAGATACTCGTAAAGCTTGTCGGCGAGCCTCTCCGGAAGGATCGTCATTTGTGTATAATTGCTTTACGTTAGCTTGTCCGCAAGCTTCTCCATGATGCTGGTCATCTGCGACATGAAAAGCCGCGTCGCGCTGGCCTCCTCCGCCCGAACCTCGATCTCCTTCATCCTAGAGTTCGCGTTGATCTCCTCGATCGAGAGCCGCTTGGACTTCGAGGTCGGGCTATCGTGGGTCGACCTCATCAAGTCCCGAATCGTCGTCGCCTGCGTCTGCCGGATCACCACATCCGCCTGCTTGATCTCCAACTCCTTCTCCGCCATGGCTAGCTTCCGGTTCTTCGTCCGAGGGCTGTCCACGGCGCGAGAGAAATAATTCGCCACCGCATCCTCCACCGAGATGGCGTTGAGCACTGGTCCCGCGCTTGGCGTCGATCGGACGCTCGGCATTGCTCGACGTCTTTCAGACGGCGGCTCTTCGTCGTCCTCGGAGCTTTGGCCTAAGGACCCCGACCCCCCCCCTCCCCCTCCCCCCCCAGGCGCCGCCGCTAACGCTCCGTTGCTCTTCCTCTTCTTCCCCTTTCCGGAGTCGCTAGCCTTGAGCGCCGAGGCTTGCGCCTACATTCAACGAGGAAGACACCGCGCGTTGTTAAACGGGGGGAAGAAAAGAGCGGCGGCGGCGGAGAAGTAAGTCTCAAGTCTCACAGTTTCAGATACATCAGGTATGGAATTTTAAAGTTTTGCACGTGCATGAATTCCTCAAGAAACGATGTAACATGAGCGGTCGACGTATCACGCAGCTTGCGAGGCTTTAAAAGGCTGAGGAGATGCAAAGCTGAGTGTCGACTATGTAGGTCAATCGGTCTGACTCACAGCTGACGGTAGTATTTGTGATGAATGAATAACATACGCCAGGTCTTTTAACTTTCAGGGGGGCAATAGTCGTGTCGATGTGGTAGCGCCTCTAATTCTCTATACAATCCGGAGGCTTTCTTCAACCCCGGGGACACACTTCTTGCGTCCCCGCCTTTTGGCTACCAAGATTAATGTTGCAACATTCCACCGTCGCTTTCATTCGTACCTAGTGTATAGTTTGGAATCAATTATGCCTCTCTGCTGCGGCATGAGATCACACCTGTACGTTACGTGTGTCGCTTTGCCCTTATCTCGATTGTGTATGTAACTTATTTTTGTCATATAGATTATTTCCCGCAGGTTACGTATCGCCGTAAACTTTGACCTCTGGCGAGTCTGGCTTCGATTGTCCCGCGGGGACGCTGCGTATGAGCGTGCCTTTGGGTTCCAAGATTACCTGGGTACTATCTAATAGCGCTCGAGGGCCAGCGGGACGGTTTGACATGAGACGTACCGGTGTATAGCTTGGCATAAAACCAACCCTGCGAACCGAACCGATTCGCACCGATTCGCACTGAACCGGACCGAACCGAACCGAACCAAACCGAACGGAACGGAACCGAACCGATCCGAACGTTCCGAACCAGACCCGACCCGACCCGACCCGACCTGACCCGCGAGGTATGACCCCACTTATAGACAGCCCTGAAAGACACTCCCTCTGCCGTAGAAAAATGTTCATTGTGATATTATATGTACTACTAGCAATAGTATAAAAGTGGATCATTTAACGGAAGGAAGGAATCATCGGCGGTGGAAGCACTAAATTACTGGCGTACTTGTCCTCTACAGGATGCCTGGCTGCCTGATATGTACTAGGATTCAGTTTTAGAAGCTGAGGCAACATCGGACGTCAACACAGAAAAAAAGTGGTACGTTTTAGTCGACCGCGGCGAAGAATCTCTCCAGGAAGGCCGGGATTTGAAAACGCTGGCGTGATCACGACGACGGCCAAGTTGTCTCCATGATCAAAGGTCTCCAGCGAATAACTTTGGTATAGTGACAGGGTGTCCCGCAGACAGCGCGAGGCACTACTGTATATATATAGCATGGCACAGCAAGATAACAACCCCCCCTTAGACGAGTCCCAAAAACTGTTTTTTTTTTCTTTCGACGGGATGGGCTCTTACTCTTCTCGAGTATTCTATTACCGGGGGGGAAACATAGTATTCAGGACCAAAAATGCTTAGTAAAAATACTTTAATATGTAGGTTTTTGGGCGTGTAATAGGTCCTGATTACTATGGTCCAACGCTGCATTTTCCTCCAAAGCCACCATTTTCGTTTCTGTTTGGACATGCCCTAAGACATGGTTTGGAAAAAACATCGGCTCTGAACTTTCCGAAAATCATCCCAGGGGTGATTTTCGTTTTCTGTTTGGACATGCCGTAAGACATGGTTCGGAAAAAAATCGGCTCTGAACATCTGAAAATCGTCCCAGGGGGTGTGTGTAACCTTACCGCTTGAATAGAGTTTACGGTATGGGCACGCCACGTACCGCGTACTCTCGGACAGCGGCAGGCCCAGCCTTGGCCAGGGACCTAAGCTCCTTGAGGTGGACGTGTCCCTCCCAGCTGCGCTTGAGCTCCTGCAGGGCCTCTGCCCGCGCGCACATCTTGCGCCTTTCTTTCTTGTCGTAGTCGCGGTCCAGCTGAGAGATCAAAAGAGAGGCGAGGGGAAGTTTCATGTTTGGAGGCGTTTTGCGGTAGGAGCATCCATCACCGATTTTACTACTAACTGTACATGTTCTGAGGTTCTTCACTTGATTACAGTGCAGCGTAGGAGCTCTATACTAATACTAAGTCACAAAAAACATGATTTTCAAGAAATGCTATAAAACAAGCTCAACCCGTTGAACAACCCCAGAACCTACGTATAGGTACGAGTATATAGCACGAGTGATATTGTGAAATACTAAGTATTGGCGTTTCAACGATATTGAGTTAAGAGGAGCCCGATCAGTCCTAAGCATTTGCCTTAGAAGGCAAAAAGAAGGGCTACTCAAACTCCTCTTCTCTCCACAGTTTTAGGATAGCTTCCGTAGAACTGCGGGACCAATCAGAGGCCGAGAACGACAACAGCAGTGCGGAGCCCGTCGGCAGGGTATACCGGGATGCCGTACACTGTAATTAATATAATAATATAATACACCCCCTGGGACGAATTTCGGAGCTGAATCCCTCTACGAAACCCAGGGGAGCACACACTATTCATAGTACAAAATTATGGCTTTGGAATGGACTCGACGAGGTATTTTCGAGAACGCCTCGCGCGGGGTTTGCACCTTTCCCATTGTCGAGAAAATGAGCTCCGAAATTCGTCCACGGTGGTGTGTTTTATCTTACTAATAGTATCGCCCGTGTGATAAGGTATACGAGTACCAGTTTACATTTTCAGACAGCCCCTCGTTTGTGTTGCCTGGCGCTTTGGCTTCAAGAGTTTTATCGCACATGCAGTACGTAGCACAGCTACAGTATGATACGCGAAATATGTTGTAGACCACCGTACATCGACAAAACCTCATGATGCGGTACGTACAAAGACACGGGGTTTATACTGCTGTAAGAAAGATAATGCTAAAACAAGGGCAGGCTTGAGATTACAGTGGGGAAATAAACAATTTCGGGAGTCAATACACTGAAAGTAGTGTAGAACACACACTTTCCCAAATATGAAATCAAGGGAAATATGCCCCTTAAGTATATTCATAATTAATCCAAACGGACCTTCCATTTAGGCACAAATTAGTACTATCTACGTACAGGTGTCCTGTACCCCGCTGGTCACTTCTACAAGTAGGGCGACATCACATGCGGATAGGTACCAGTACGTACACTGGGGGGGGGAGACCGGGAGGAGACTCTCCATGGTATGTACTATGTAGGCGTACCCGCTCAACAGAGTAGACTACAAGTACCACAGAGAGCGTTGACGTCGCACCCCATCGTTTTTCAGAGCTCGTTTTCTCGTGAACGGCAAAGGGTGCTAAAACCGAACATTCTATTTTCGGAAGGCTCTCGGCCAGATATTTCCGAAAACACATTTTTTGTTCGGTATTCTGTCAATCTTTATCTTTTCCTTTTTTGTAAAAAATTTTTTTTCTTAAAATTAAATCGCACCCCTGTGCGAACTCAAGGCTCTGTACGGGTAGGTAGTCCAAGGTCACGACGAAATTTCTTGCTGGGACAGTGTTCTTACGGGGGGCTATAGTAAACACTAGTAAATAGGACCCACGGTACCCACAAAAACCTACACATTCACATATTTTTAGTAACAGTATTTGGTTCTATTTACTACGGTCCCCCCCGTAATAGTATCCCTTCATACCTCGAATAGACAGATCATGATCTATCTATCTATCTATCTATCTATCTACAGATAGATCATCTAGTTCCTCGCCTGCCGTTGTGAAAGGTTGTGCTAGGATCTGCTCAGTGCAGATCCAACCCAGGATCAATGTGCTACGTAGATCATGAAGACTATACGGCTCTCACCCGGCAGCATGAGCTAGATAATACAGACAGATCATACAGATCATACAGATCATGCAGATCATACAAATATAGAATACATGCTCCCTGAAATCTCTAAATTAGTCATTGACAATCGATTTTTCTGTCCGTAGCTGTGTTTTTATATATTAGTGTTGCCGCTTGCAAAAGCGATTCTACACTCATTCCAAGTAGTTTTGTTCGAAAAGTGGGTTGGAGGAACGTAGCACCAGTCGCCAACGTCCAGTCGACTAGTTGCCGACTGAAGGGCTCTCCTTCGCTCGCCCGCAGCAAAAAACAGGAAAGCGCCACCCAGACCGCGAGTAGTCCAACCAAATACCTGAGATCCAACTGTTTCTACGGTAAACATCACACATCCTTATGTAAACATATATGCCCAACACAAACAGATGATACCCAATTTTCTCCACACACACATAAATTTGAAAAAAAAAACGAAAAAAAAAACACTAAAACTGTTGTGAGATCGAAAAATTGAATTTTCCTCAAACCTCCTATTTGCAAGCAAGCTTGGTCTGTACACAACTCTACGTCCACCCAAGCACCCAAAACGTCACATATCTTCTCCTTTCCTCGCTAATACGTTTTTCAGCATTTGACCTGGATCTTTCAGGGCCGGGGGATGGGATCTATACCCTTGTTTATGATATGATAATTCAGCAAGCAACGTTCGGCGGCAGCATTTAATATGTTTATACTTGGTACACCGTTCCGGCATTGTATATAGGAATGCGAGGGTCTAAGGTCATACGACTACGGCCATGGATGAACATCGAGTACACCCCCCACACACACACACCGTACCTGATCAAGGGCCGCTTTTTCCTCTGACAAGCGGTTCTCGCGCCCCTGCACCCTCTCATCCTCCCGGTCTCGAATTTGTCGCTGCACAAAAAAAGCAAGAGGTTTCCGCGGCGACAGACATGAGGGTGGAGTACATAAGGCTGCGAGAGAGTAAGAAGAGCTACAGGTCGCTCCTGCGTGGTTCTAGTAGCGCTCCGGTCGCCTGAATTATAACGCTACCAAACGAGTGAACGGTAGCGCGCGTGTGTTATACGTACTCGTTTCGCTAGATACCTTGAGGTCTACCTGGTATACAGTGAAGCGTTTGAAACCAAGGGTATGCTCGGTAAGGTATACCAGTACCAGGTACCCGGATAATTTTGGTGGGTGTACCAAAGGTACCGAAGGTACCGAAGTATCGAGTACCGGTATCGAGCTCGTACCGAACTTACCGAAGTGTCGGGTACCGGTATCAGGTTCTTACCGAACCCTCCGGTATGGTTCGATAGGGTATTTACCGAGCAAATACCCCCGGTATACTTTGGTACGTACCGAACCGAACACACCCTTGCTATAAATTGAAACCACAAGGGGC